>WSXT02206196.1:0-27053 GCA_011762715.2 Neuroterus valhalla
AGTGAAAAGCGTCAAATCTCGTTAAAAACCTGATTTTTTCAGAATTTTAACCGTCTACGATTTTCTACATATTTTAAATCATCTTTTGGTTATTCTATTATCTACTTTCATTTTAATGTGGCTTGTATTTTTTATTCTTATGGGAAAAATGAAGTTACTTTTCGTCAAATAATTTCTTATCTGGAAAACTTTAAAAAAAAAGGGAGGAACCTTTTTTGGGTTCCGACTACGTTCAAGTCCCTCACACTTTCCAGAGCGGATTTCTGAAGTTTCAAATACTTTCATGCCTTGATTCTACAATAAAGCGTTTTTCAAATCAATTCACTTTATATAATCAATAAAAGTCACGATATCGATCGTCCTTTACGAGTTTGGATGACGTAAGTCGAATTCACAAGTTTTCAAAATCTGCAATTGAATTTTTCAAATTGAGTTTATTAATAATTAAAATCATTCTCCCGAAAACCATTTTGCACCTTGATTATTAGTAAATTGATCATTATACAAATATTTCATATCATGTCATCAATAATTTTGAGGTTATTTTGTGATGAATGTATAAAAAAGTACCACTTTCTTATAATTTGAAGAAACCGATGCTTCATTAAAAGTTTGCCAAAGTAGGTTAGTACGTAAAATCAAATTGTTAAACAAAAAAATCTGTACAATAATGTAAATATAACTCGAACTCAACTGTTTGAAAAACTATGTGTAACTGACTGATCTACTTTGGCAAACTTTTAATGAATCATCGGTTCCTTCAAATTTTTAAAAAAGTGGTACCTTTTTATACATTCACTGCAAAATAAACTCAAAATGACTGATGACATGATATGAAATATTTTTGTGTAAAATGATCGATCTACTTCTATTAAAGGCGCAAATTGGTTTTTGGGAGAATGATTTTAATTAATAATGTACTTCATTTAAAAATGCAATGGCAGATTTTGAAAACTTGTAAAGTATGTAGAGAATCATAGACGGTCAAAATTCCGAAAAAATCAAGTTTTTATCAAGATTTGACGCTCTTCACTGCCAGAAAAAATTTTCAATGGTAGTGCAAACTATGTTGTTCTTTTTAAAATTGCACAATATAACAAAAAAAGGTGTTTGAACGCAGCAAAATACATGTAGCGAGATTCTGCAATCTTGATTATGGTCAAAAATATTAAAAATGCGGTTGCTATTTTTTTGGATGCGTTCCACCATTTTTTTAAATCTAAGAAAATTCGCACATATTTTTGGAGTGCCAAAAAACAATATATATTTTTTCTAGGTTGAGTCGCTCGGCATTTTTGAAAAAAATTTTTTGAAACTTCAGAAGCGTTTCAAAAATGTTAATGTCGCACCGAAATTTTTCAGGATCTTTTCATCTTGTATGGCCTAAAAAATTCTACAATTTGCAAAAAAAAAAAGAATTTTATAGCTCAAAAGTTGACCGAGATATCGACAAAAAACTGAAAATCACATTATACGGTCTATGGGGACGAAACATGATTTATAGGTTCTGCAAATTGTTTTTTCTTTTATTGTTTTTGACAAGGAAGAAGATAGTGTAATAAATTTCCCGTATGCCGCAGGGGCAGTTTTGACCATGTTATCCGGCCAAATCTCTTAAGTTCTTCTGTTTAAATATAATTTTTATGATTAGAACAAAAACTACGCATCCGATCAAATATTATTAATAACAAATTCGTGGCTCATTTTGGTATGAGGAACTTTTGTTGCTTCATTTCCTTCAGAGGTTCCTTCACTCTTGAAAGAATTTCATCATTCCATTTTCAAAGACATGTATTTAACCTTCAGTATCTGACACAAAAAATTGTAAAAGAGGCCAATAGATAAGTTTTTGAAGATAATCGTGCATATACAGACAGAAAGACAAACATACCTACAAAGTGCATACGATGGGTTATATTTAGTAATATATATATATTCATAACGACGTATGACTACTGTTCCATTGAACTGGAAAGTTCACTGATAGATATATTCGCCAAACGGTGCACGTTTCATAAAACGATATTTTATTCCGATATCGTTCATACGCACTTTCAATTGTGGATCGAAACTGTTTCAAATATCCGTTTACATCACAGATTGGAAGTGATTTTAGAGCCTACCGTAAAATATTTACTACAATTACAGACATAAAAAAATGCATTCAGCTTTAGTATACAATTAAAATACATTTCTTGTCAAATGCATCTATTAAAAAAATGTTGCATAACTTTTTTGGGTTGTGATTAAACTATTGAGTTAATAGATTTCTTTTTAGATGTGGATTATTACGATAAGAATCATGACCGCGAAGTAGCTACCTCAAATAACATTTTTTTGGCTCTTATTATCATAGCTGAGTAAATTTGCCAGCTATCTGCTACGAACGTTGAAAATCAGATAAAACCCAACTCCAAGGCATCATTATTATTTTTTAATTAGCACTGTGTATTTAATAAATCTAAAAATCAGATATTGTATTCCCCAAACCTTAATCGAATTAGTCCATCTGGCTTTCATCTATATTTGATAAATATTTATCTTTTGATCCATCAGTTATTGCAATTCACTCTGATAATTTCATCATTAAACATACATTGTGAGATGTATAGATCATTCATGCTTGCATAATATTTGTAGGTAGCAGTACTCTAATAAATAATTCAAAAATAAATCATAAAAAGAGCATATATGTAGTTGAGACATACTTCCAGCGTCGAGACTATTTGTTCTATTTAAAGATTTTTTTGGCTAAGGATTCCTATTAATATAAAGTGATAATCGAGGTTACGGTCTGGTTTGAACAGTTCGACCAAGGTTAGGCAGGCACAGATTGAACCTCATAGAGAATTAATTTGTCTACTACACTAATTTATATTTACTATCGATAGATGGAGCCTACATTCGTAAGATTTTTATTAAAATGATCAGATTTATTATTGGAATAAAAGACTTAATATTTCAAGAAAAGGTACACTACCGTCGGAAATTATGAGATCGATTGACGTAAGCACTATTGAAAATCACTGCTGGATTTGAACCACGATAACTCAGCGAAAAAAAATTATAAGGCATTTTTAAAGGAACATTTGGAAAGCCTTTGAAATTCCACGTCTTGCAATGCCAAACATATTTTTTTTATCTGATGAAGAGAATACAGCACGTAATAAGTTTTCTAAAACAAACTCTAGATTTTCTAAAATTTTGTACCTCGACTTCAACTTTTAGCATGACCTAGGAAAATTGTTGCAAAAATCTGAAAATTAGAAGACATAGAGCCTGAAATTTTATCTTTCATTTAAGCCAAAGAAACTTGAAAAATCTTCATCGGTTCCCGAGATACGAATTATTAAATTATTTACAATCATCTCAATTCAGAATCATCCCCATATTGGAGAATGCAAAATGATTAACACTTTGTTTTATTTCCTGAAATTTTCATCAGCCAGAATAATAATAAAAATTTAGAGACATTTTTACGAGAGTAAACTATTTTTCAAACGATTCAAGCACCAAATTATAACTTCAAGCTCTAATATGGTCCATAGTTTTACTTGATTAATTAATTTGTTTATTATTCAACTTTTTAAACTGTTTTTTATATTAAAAATTTATTTAAATTTTTTACATAATTTTTTCCGTTTTAGTTTTTTAATGAGAAGTTACTGATCTCGTTAGTAAATTATACTTGAGATTAGTACATATACTTTTTTCTATTTATTTTGTAATCTTGATCATCGAAGAATTAAATAACGAGGGAGTTGTTCGTGTAAGAAAATCGTTTGCGTAAAAGAAAATAATAACTACTTATTGGAAATTGAAAATATAATTTTCATTACACCTACACACTGTTTTATATTCTATTTATTTTGGAAATTACATTATCATTCATTTTCTATATTTTTGAGTGTTTTTCATAAAAATAATTTATTTAGAATTCAGATGCTCAATTCTTTTTTATTAATATTATAGTCAACAAAAATTTTAAGAAATGAAAAGAACTGTATATCATTTTTTCATTCTTTAATATGAGGATAATTTTGAATTGAAATAATTGCAAATAATAAAAAAAAATAATAATAATTTTAAAAACTTACAATAATTTGAAATAATCAAATTCGAATAAACTCAATACAATTGATACAATTGAACATATTTAATCGCATCTCGGGACCCGATGAAGATTTTTTCAGTTTATTTGGCTCAAATTAAAGATAAAATATCAGGCTCTATGTCATTTAATTTACAGATTTTTTCAATAATTTTCTTAGGTCATGCTAAAAGTTGAAGTCAAGGTACAAAATTTCAGAAAATCTAGAATTTTCCTTTAATTTATCACGTACTGTATCATTTTCAGCAGAGAAAAAAAATCTGTTTCACTCAATTAGACGTGGAATTTCATAGGCTTTCCGACTGTTCTTTTAAAAATGCTTTTACCTTATATTTACGCTGACTTGTCGTTCAAATCCAGCAGTGATTTTTAATAGTGCTTGCGTCAATTGATCTCATAATTTCCGACGGTACTGCAGAAGACAAAAATTTTAAAGTACTTACGTTCGAAAGTCGGTATGGCGCTCCCCAATTGAAGATCATGCAGCACCTTTTGTACTCCTTCGTCTGCCATCTTATTCCAAAACAATCTTTTCACAAAAAAATACCATACGCAAGAGAACAATTCGCAAGAAGTTACGCGCACGAGTTGCTTTTCGGGAGCCAAAGTAATCGGCGAATTCTCGTGTCGATTTGACCGTTGGAAAAGTCGCTAATGTGCGTCACTCGTAGTGCAGCTTTTGTCTATATCTCAGCTTGCGAAGTTATCCATTAATTAGGAAGTTGTGAACGTCTAAAGTAAACAATTGCGATTTTTACCAAAAGGGGCACGTTTTATTTGGAAAATTCTAATCGCAATCGATTCCTTGAACAATTGTGCATTAGAATACGTTTTAAAATATCTTTAACTTTGATTAGGGAATGTGCAGTGGGCGTACAAACAAAGCGTGGTGCAGCGCGCTTGAGAGTAATTCGTCCCAACAAGCCGTTACCATGGAAATAACAAGTCGCCTCCGAAGTTCAGTATCTCCACATATACTCCGTGCTTTGATTATACGCTCACTGCAATTTCTCTTATCAAAGTTAAAGACATTTTAAAATGTATTCCTATGCAAAATTGTTCAAGGAATCGATTGCAATTGAAATTTTTCAAATAAAACGTGCCCCTTTTGGTAAAAATCGCAATTGTTCATTTCAAATGTTCATAACTTTTTGAATAATGAATAACATGGTTCATCATTCACATAAGTTTGAAGTACATGTTTTTCCGCGTCAAACTTGGTGGAAGATATTGTCTTTACAAACACTATCGATGTACCAATTATGAAGAAAATCCAAGGCTTTACCCCAAAATCCTGTGAATATAATTTGTTTTCTGCCAGTATTCAAAATTAGTTTATTTTGCAATCGTTGATCTGTTTTGTTAAAGAATTTTCGGGATGAACGTCCTAAATTAGAAAAAAAAGGACAGCGATCGCGGGACCGCCGATAGAAGCTTTGATCGCAATGGGAGATTAAAATTCCAAAGAAGTTAATGTATTAAAGTTTGTCAGTTTCGAGTGTATACCCCACTCGTTATACATATACTACGCCAGAACGTGAGATAGAGGTGGGATAGCTGTTTCGGTGCCATGCTATAGACATTTTCAGTCGTACTGAACGTGACGTGGATGTTGTGTTCCCGTTTTTCGCAGTTACCTGGCCTCGCTCATAGTATGTACCCTCCCAAAAGATGCAAAGCTTCTATAAATGTTTGCGTTTTGCAACAAATATGAATATGCTGCTTTAGGTTGACCAGGAAAATTGAAGAACTTGACCGGGAATTTGAAATTGTCTGCCAAATCGCCACCCTGATTAAGTTCATCATCAGTTCGGAATTCAATAACCTTTTTGTATCACCTGATCACGACGGAATTTATCGCATTCCGATTCATCTGAACGAATCAGAAAGGGATGAAAGAAGTCGGTAAGAGTGATGCTTCCTCGGAAAATCTGTGGCAAGAGGAATCCAAACATACAGGTCCATTTATCTATAAGAGAGTGGACCCTTCGGAAGACATTGCAAGGTATTGGAAGCGTCATGGGCTTGCAAGTGGATCACAGTACTTGGCAGAAAATGACGAGGAGGGAATCAGGATAAAACAGTAATTGTATAACCGGCTTCCGAGAAGCGGAACGCGGTCGCCACCGATGTTGCCATCCTGTCGACGACTTGTCGCTGATCCAGTCGCTTTTCTTTGATGCGCCCAACGATCGGCAGGATCCCCAGTTTCGTCCGCGAGTTTTCGTTGTACTCGTTGATCACTCGTGACTGCAAAAACTGATCAAGTTCAATTAAACAATCCGGTAGCGAGTGCTGGCTCAAATAATACTATTAATCGTGTCCTGTCTTGGTTTCAGCGAGACTGTCACATTTTCTAGCTGCTTGCCAACTTCTTTCTTAACACCAGATTCACGGAAAGCAAAAGCGTACCCGTTTTTTTCAGATAAGATTTTGATTCGGTTTCCTTGGAATGAGAAGTTATCTAATTAGCTCTAGGGTATTCAGACCGGTTGTCTATGGATAATTGTATCAAGAGTTTTTGTATGATCGACGATACCACAATTGTACAACTTCAACCGCTACCAATTAAGATTTATTATTAAGATTAATTTGTACATTTTAATTGAAAATTGCGTCGATTCGGAGGGGTTTCTAGATTGAAAAGCTGTGATGAAAATGAAAATGAAGAGTACTTTATGTAATGCAATTAACCTCAATTGGAGGCGAAGCTGAGGAATGACTAATTAGTACAGAGGAGAATCGTGACCGACTAAATCTGGTGCGATATGGTTCAGGTAGATCGTTAACGACGTAATCTTGTAAAATAAGTTTCAATGATTTTGCGTGGCTGCTTAGACGCTCGTATAACATCGAGAATGACGTTTCAATTACGCGTAAATCTTAACGACGAATATACTCACTGTTCCGTTGAACCTGATTAATAGCTGGAAATTTGCAGCCATGCTCTATAATCTGTATTACATTTTCTACATTTATCCTCTTGATGTAAAAAGCAGGGGTATACCACGCCAGTGATAGTATCCTATAGATAGAGACAGTTGTTTCCCAACTTGACTCAGCGGGAAAAATATGAAACTGTGGCGCTGATTGCATTTCGGACAATTTTTCATTTGAATTTGAATTTGCGACAGAACAACAGTGTCAAATCAACAAAAATTGCTGCGTCAGTAGTACATAGTTAGACAGTTTATTGGATTTATTCACGTGAAATTTTTATTATGTAGGTTATAGCTATTGAACAGTGTTACAAGTTAAAAAGAGATTTTATCATCCCATTGAAAGAATGTACATTCCTTTAGACTGATTCTAAAACTTTTTGAATATATCTATACTTTACAAGAGACAGAGTTTTTATTTCTTTCCACTATAAGAAAAATCTTTTGCAAATTTTTTGCTCTTTGAGTTTTTCGAGCTAACTCAAGTTTGATAATTGGATTGATGATAGCTCGAGCATATGGAAGACTTGTCTTCTCTATTTTTCCAGTAAAATGTATTTAACACGTTTTATTTGCATTCTTCTTATTGATATGACTTGGAACAGGTAATTTGAAAAAATTATTATTGTTTTTATTTCAGGGCAGAGAGTTTCAGGAAAGTAATATAATTTTCATCATACCTCAATCGAAAAGTTGCTTTTCGACCCGCTGTAGCGGGTGGGAAATCGACTTTTCCACCCTAGGGTGGAAAAGCGGCTTTTCCACCCGCTACAGCGGGTCTCGAATCAACTTCTCAATTATCGGTATGATGAAAAATAGTATGCGCAACTCGGGGCGAAGCAACGATTTCACTCGTGAAATCGTTGCTTTTCGCCCCTTGTTGCGCAATATACTAATAAACTCCGTCACAACTTGTAAGTCCTCTCTTCTCAATTTCCAATGAAGAAAATTCTTCAAGAAGTTTTTAGAAAAAAATAGTATTTCGCGAAAGAAATATTTCTGAATTATAATAGAAAACTTATTTACATTGTTCATTGAGAATGTATTCTTTTTTAGTTGAAAAGCCATCTACTTGGTTAAATGTTGAATTTGAAAAAAATTAAACTATTTCTTTGAGAATTAACATACTTTGAGGAAGTTTCGTCTTCTTTGTCAAAAATTAATCATCGTGGTTGAAAATTAATTTTTTTCGCATAAAATACATCTGTTCCAGTCAAAGAATAATCATTTTACCTGAAAATTCATCATTCTGGTTGAAAATTAATTTCATCAACTGAACATTCAACAATTTGAATTAAAATTTGTCATTTTGAATTGAAAACTCAATTGTTTTGTTAAAAATTCACAAATTTAATTGAGAAAGATATTTTTTGGTAGGAAATTATTTTTTTCTTTGAAAGTTATTTCTCTTGTTTAAAAATTCTTCTTTGCGGTTAACAATTCAAGTTATACGGTTAAAAATTTTTCATTTTAGTCGGAACGACATTTTATCAAAAACAATTATGTTTGGTCCAAACATCAATTTTTCGAATCAAATTGTCACTTTTCCATTTTTGGTTAAAAATTGTATTTTTTGGCTGAAAATCAATATCTAGTCAAAACTTTAACGATCTCAGTTGAAAATTCGTCTTTTTGTTTTGAATTTAAACTACTAAAATTGAAAATTAACCATTTTTTTAACATGTATTATTTTGTTTGAAAATGTAAGAACTTGTTTGAAAGTTAGTTTTTCTTTTGTTGAAAGTTAGTTTGTTTTGTTTTCAAGCAACTTATTTTTCAAACTGGATATTTAACTCATTTAAATTAAAAATTTCATGGTTGTAGTTGAGAATTCATTTGCTTGGTTGAACATCAATTTTCCCAGTATTCAAATTTTGGTTTCTGTTTGAAAATTCAACTCTTTCAGTTGAAGATTCTTTGTTCCAGTTGAAAACTTTCTTGTTTGGTTTCAAGTAGGGTTTTCAAACTGAAAAAGTTACTGCTCCATTCTTGGTTGAAAAAAAAATCATTTTTTCAGTTCGAGATTCAACTATTTGGTTGAATATTGTATTTTTTGGTAGAAAATTTATCTTTTTATTTGAAATTAATCTTCTCGTTTGAATATTCACATCCATGGTTATAAATTGAAGTGCTCCAGTTAATGATCTGTTATTTTGGTTGGAGATTCATTTTCCTGGTTTGAAATTTAACTGTTCTAGTTGATCCATATAATGCTGTTTGGAACTTCATCGCTTTAGCTGAAAAATCATCTATCTTGTTTGAAATAAGTTTTTTTGTTATGATTAATTGATTTTCGTCGATTGTCAGTTGAATTGTTCCAATTTTTTTGGAGAAATTCTATGCTTCTGTGGAAAATTTTAGTATTCTTTTCAAAATTAATTAATTTTGCCATGTTTGATCTGTTGTGTTAAAGAATGTTTAGAATGAACGACATGAATTAAAATAAATCTTTGCATTTTGCGGCAAACATGAATATGTTACTTTTAGTTGACCGTGAAAATTGGGAAACTTGACCGAGAAAAATCGGGAAAACCCGGTAAATGATCGGAAATTTGAAATCGTGCGCCAATTCGCCACCCTGATCCTGATCTGGGAATCTCGAAAAAAGACAAAGATGAGGAATATATTATTTTTTCCCCCGTTCCGGAAAATTGTGTTCCTTTTTGGGAAAAAGTAATAAATCGGAGAAATTTCGGAGTGAAACAGTTAATGAATTCTGATAAAATTAGAAGATTCCGTTCGATTCCGATTTGATATTCAAATCAACAATTGGGCGAAAGACCATCAGCGCCGCAGTTTTACATTTCTTCCGCAGAGAAAAGTTGGGAAAAATAATCATAAAAATCGTGATAGCCTCCTGGTGAAAATACAGTTACTTATTAAAGATTAGATAATAATTTTCATACTCTGATTTCTTTGGATGAAGGAAAAGAGCGGGCTTGATGGAGTGAAAATTATGACACTTCAAGACGGTTATCGAGCTTGGATTAATTGAATCACGCCTTATTTGCAATTGACGAAGCATCAGGCGTTGAGACTGAATAAGGAAAACGAGCGAGTTTTTACGGGGAATCGATCCTCTGTCGGCAATTACGGAACCTGAAATCGATTTTCAAAGTGTGGTTGGGATTAGAAATAATTATTCATTCAAAGGAGCCGATCGGACCATTTGCCGTTACCTAGCTAATGGTTTCCACACTTTTTTCATTTACCAAGAAGCACTACTTCTTTCAGTGGAAATTTCGCAGTCCTAAAAATAGTAGCGTTGTTTTTTATCAATGGATGAATGGATTTCAGAAATTTTCACTCAAGCCTACTCGGATCGGGTTTAATTTTTGTTAAGAATGCGAACTTCGATATTTGAATAAAGTGTACTTGCAAGGGATGATTTTAGGCACCATTTTTCAATATCACGCACTAACGTAGAGTCGCGTGCTCTTTTGTCCATTAGAGTTAGAAAGGGGTGAGTAAGGAATAATGGGGGAAGTCAGCATGCGCGAAAATCAGACCCTTAATGAAATTAACAAGGACCAGTACCTTTGCGCCTAGGGGCAATAAGAGAACCCCCACTATTTCAGGGTCGAAAAGTCGCACCCCAATCCTTCGTTTCAACCAATCAAGGTTGAGGAATAAGTGAGGCAGTTCTGCACGTCGATTGGTCCGTTTCCGGTGCGTTGATTACCCAGGAAATTGTGCGTGTGCACGCGTCAGACCTTTCAAAGACTTAACGCCCTAGGATATTGGAAATTAGGAGACCTACCGGTATTCTAAGCTCTTTCTTCGTACCAAGTCGCCATTTTTATTTCCAGCGGGATAAAAATCTATTCAGTCAGCAATTTGCGAAATTATATCATCAATGTTTATTTACCTTGAAGGGCTTTGAGGCTTAAAAAAGACTTTTTTTCCTCGATAGAGGATTGGATAAATCCGTGCATAAAGACGTCAATGATCTTAACTGATCCTAACGGTGTAGTCGCTTCAAATTAAGAAGAAGTTACGATAGTTCACGTGTTTATAATTAATAGAGTTCTTTAGTGACTATAGGACTTGGTTTTACGTAAGTCATTCTCAATAGAGCTCGATTGATCTTTGTTTAATTGAGAACAATAATAGAGACATAATAATATAATAAACGAATTTTGAAGAACTAAGAACGGATCGGTAGAAAGCATTAATATAAATGAACTGGGGTGGGGACAACTTTGCACTCAGCATCTTTGCACGTGCCCAACCCTGCACGTCGATGGCCAGATGGACAACTGTGCACGTATACGGTTGTCCAAGCTTCATTTTTGAACCTGGGAAAAGGGGTTCAGAAGACATTATGCAGTAGTTATGCACAAGTTGCACGTGCACAGTTCTTAAAGTTTCATTTTTGAACTTGAGAAAAGGGGTTCAGAAGACATTAGGTAGTAAACGTGCACAGTTTACATGTGCACAGTTGTTCAAGTTTCATTTTTGAATCTGAGAAATAGGATTCAGAAGACATAAGGTAGTAGGCGTGCACACTTGCACAGTTTTCCAAGTTTAATTTCTGAATTTGAGATTAGGGGTTCAGGAGACATTATGTAGTAGACGTGCAAAGTTGACACGTGCAAAGTTGTCCATGTTTCAGTTTTGAACCTAGTAAGAGGGGTTTGGGATACATTATTCAATAAACGTGCACAGTTGACACGTGCACAGTTGGCACGTCCACAGTTGTCCAAGTTTCATTTTTAAACCTGGGATAGGAGGTTCAGAAGACATTATTTGATAGACGTGCAAAGTTGTCCAAGTTTTATTTTTAGAACCGGGAAAAGAGGTTCAGAAGACATTATTTCGTAGGCGTGCAAAGTTGTCCAAGTTTCATTTTTGAACCTAGGAAGAGGGGTTCAGGAGACATTATTCAATAAACGTGCACAGTTTAAAAGTGCACAGTTGGCACGTCCACAGTTGTCCAAGTTTCATTTTTACACCTGGTATAAGTGGTTCAGAAGACATTATTTAGTGGACGTGCTAAGTTGTCCAAGTTTCATTTTTAAACTTGGGAAAGGGGTTCAGAAGACATTATTTATTGAACCTGCATAGTTTGCATGTGCACAGTTCTCCGAACTTCATTTTTGAACCCGGAAAAAGGGTTCAGAAGACATTATGTAGCAGACGTGCACAGCTGACACATGCAAATTTGACACATGCACAGTTGGCACCTCCACAGTTGTCCAAGTTTCATTTTTGAATCTGGAAAAAGAAGTTCAGAAGACATTATTGAGTAGACGTGCACACTTGTCCAAGTTTCATTGTTGAACCTGGGAAAAGGGGTTCAAAGGACGTTATGAATCAGACGTGCACAAAGGGCACCTGCACAGTTGTCCAAGTTTCATTTTTGAATCTGGGAAATGGGGTTCAGAAGGCATAAGGTAGTAGACGCGCACAGTTGACACGTGCAAAGTTGTCCAAGTTTCATTTTTGAACCTGGGAAAAGGGGTTCAGGAGACATTATTCACTAGACGTGCCTAGTTTTCCAAGTTCCATTCTTGAACCTGGGGAAAGCGGTTCAGAAGACATTATGTAGTAAAAGTGCACAGTTGACACTTGCACAGTTCTCCGAGTTTCATTTTTGAACCTGGGAAAAAGGGTTCAGAAGACATTATCTAGTTGACGTGCACAGTTAACACGTGCAAATTTGTCCAAGTTTCATTTTTGAACCTGGGAAAAGAGGATCAGGAGATATAATTCAGTAAACGTGCACAGTTAACACGTGCACAGTTGGCACGTCCGCAGTTGTCCAAGTTTTATTTTTGAACCTGGGAAAAGAGGTTTAAAAAACATTAGGTAGTAGACGTGCACGGTTGATATGTGCATAGTACTCCAAGCTTCATTTTTGAACCTGGAAAAAGGGGTTCAGAAGATATTATTTAGTAGACCTGCATAGCTGGGCACGTGCAAAGATGCTAAGTGCAAAGTTGTCCGGTACCCAAAAGAATTTGATAAAAAGTAATCAATCTTATCGAGAAGGTTGTGCTTATCAATTCCAGTTCAAGTTTGCGATCCTAACAGTGGCAAATGTTTAGATTAGGACTCATGTAGCGAATAATTGAATCTCGTTCACGGAATTATAATTTAGAGATGAAACAATAAATTATCTGGAGGAACTTTTATTACTGCATTTTATTAAAGCATAAACCTCATTCAAGCAATGACAGTGCATTCTTAGTCGCTAAATCTACTTTCTCTTTCAAATTGAACACCCTGCACGTGCGTGCAGACGGAACGCGCTAGTGTCACGGTACCGGCACTCTACAAACAGCGGAATATTAATTTATCAATATTCTTCGCGTAATAATCACATCACATAATCTTCTCATAAATCATGAGCGTTCGCTACAGCTTCGCCGAGTCATTGAAATCTTATACGCGATGTTGCACTGAGTTCAAAATGATTTCTCTCTGATAGGTAGCCCGAGGGCGCCACTGCATTTCATGCACACAAATCGCGGAAATGCGAATACGATGTTTGGCGATTTGTATTTCAACGGCGAAGAAAATGACTATTGACGCTGGAGACTGACAGACGTCAAGTTGTAATTGATGTGGCCGTTGTGCGTCTGATGGTAAACGAATTACAGATTGAATGTCAAAACAAACTATTTACAACTCTATTTTGCGTGATTTGTATGTATGCTAATGTGTTTTCTGAAATCGTTAGAGTGGAAAATTATTATTCGCACCTCTCTGTTTGTTCTTTCTATTCAACTGAAGGAACGACTTAATTTCTCGAGGTTCAGTCACTTGACATTTTGGAGGGATATTAAAATGTTTATTATATTTTTATCCTCATTATAAATATGTAAATACATATTGTGTCACGAATACTTAACTGAGTAACAGGTTTGGTTGGGACGAATTCGATTTCCATAGAAGCAACATTTGTGGTTGACCCTTACAAACATTTTTGAAAGTGTTGTCTATTTCTTGCTGAAGCAAAACAAACATAGTAATTAGCCTCTCGTTCGAAGATCGATGATTTCTTTTAATAGTCACTATAGTAGCATTCCCATTAAAGGTTCTGTCTATAAAGCCTGAGAAAATTTTTGATCGCGTGTTTTAAATGTCAGCCACGGGAAAAATTAACGGGACTCGCAGATTGTCGGCAAGTATACTTAAAGGTGAAACATATTTTAAATCTTGAACGAAGCTTTTAAAGATAGACGAATCGTCCCGCCCAGATTGCGTACTAGCAAATTTCTAATTCGACCTTCTTGATTTCACCGTAAGACTCGAGAAGTCTCCTAAATTACTATCCGTTCATCAGATCCCAAAATCAATTTGTAATTAATTTTATTTTTTGCGAATGAAATTATTCTTGAATTGCGAAGTCCTTTGTTGGTCAAATTTCTTCACTGATGGAATCTATCAGTCTTGATGGAAAACTATAATTATTTTTCTTTTTACAGTTTGCAATTTTTGTAATGAACTTGTTTTTAATGAAGAGGAATGGAATAAAAGACCTGGACAAGGGCTGTTGATATGTTTATCAGAATAAAATTTGTTATATAATATATTTTAAGTACCCTCAATAGACACTACATGAGAAATAGATAAAAAGAAGTAGGATAAAAAAAGATTACAAGACGAGAGGATTTGCTATTGCGGAAGTATAAGTAATGAGCAGAGGAAAGCTAGGCAGATCTTTGACATGACAACTTGATATTAATTGTAATAGTTCAACTTACTTCAAGTATGAAATTCTTCTTTCACCATATTTAGACCCTATAAATGAGTTAATTCCAGCCGCGCGATTTCCGACGTCCTTGATCCCGTCGTTTCTCTGAATCGCGGATTTTTGTTTCAAATTTCATTTGCTCAAATTATGATCTTCCTTCTACGAGGCTGGTGTGAGTCTGATCCAAGGTAGTATAACAATAATACTGGCAGCGTTTACAGTGATCAATTAGACGTAGACCAGCTTTTAGAGCCGTCCTTGTTTCAAGAATCCCGCAAAGAATGAGTCGTTAAATTCTCATTAAAGCCCAGACCACTTGATTGGCTGCAATAAACCCTGCATAATTGATATATATGATCGTTTTATGAAAAACGGCATGCCAGCAGGTCAGTCACATTTTAACTCTCCTGTGAAATCTACGATATGTCAATAAAATTATTGTCCATCTTTAAAAATGTTCAGCAAGACTTTTTATAGAATTTTTTCCTATTCTCGATTTCCCCGAAGATATCCATCATCTTCTCTAACAAAATTATACCTTGCTCTATCATCTATTATTTTTTATTAGTCAGTGACGTCAAGTGGGTAAAAAGGGTGACCCTTGTGGTGTTTACGTGTACTGGACTTGAACGTTAATTAATTTCTGAATCTGCAGAGTTCCTTTCCCTAATATAAAATTCCTTACTCTCTGATGATTGCTGGTCTTATACTAGTATTAAAAGATCCATCTCGCGAGTCAATGGTTAAAGCAGCTTTCAGGGTAATTAGGCTGATCAGCATCTTTTTTCCACGGGGCCTTATATAAGACAGAACATCACACGTGGCTTCGGGTTTATTGCCTTCATTATATTTCAAGAATGGAAGAACAAATGTCCAAAATTTAATAGCTAGACTGAAAATATCCTTTTACTTTTTTATAACTCTTATAAATTACTGATATCTTTAGACAAATCAGGTTTGGAGCTCTTGAGCCAAGCCTTATAAAATTGTTGACATCTTGAAAATGATTTCTACTGTAGACAGAAATCACATGTGACTCTTTTACACTACCTGAAGACCTGCTACTATCACAGCAAAAACTTGGGAGTAAATTTTGTTGCAGGTAGAATCTGAACGATGTTTACTTTACCTTGGCACTTTGAGGGCGATAAGCCAATTATGTGGGGTATTTTAGACAGGTGCTATTTCCAATCCACGCCATGGTCTTTCAAGTATAGATGGTGTGTCGATTGCATCATGTCAAACAAGGGCCCTCTATTAGGTAGGATTATACAAGCGGCTATCCAGGTTCCGAAACCTATGCGCCAAGTAAGAATGAAAGGAAGGATTGTTCCATTCTTTTTCTTAGGGGTTTCGGAACCAAAATTGCAGCATGATTATTCCCACCAAATAAGAGACCCCCAGACAAATACAGTCCTGATCCATATTATAGCTTTAATAGTAGGTGACGTCACAAACGGAACAGCGCGCATGATCAGGCATTCAAAAATTTCCGCGATTTAATGTAGAAATACATGGCCATCTCCTATTCAGGGTATAATACAGATCAGTGGTCATAATAATTATATACCACGTGAAAAAATCGTCTGCTTTGCGTGCATGCAGGCAATCCGCATGTATAGAGATGTGGCTCAATATCACAAGCTGTATGTAACGCTCCTTGCACTGTCTACAGACTATGGCGTATGATCGCCAAAGTCATGAAGACTATAAGAAGGAGTGTCAACGTGATGCATAAGGATTGTTCGGCAATTTTGTCAGTGTCTGAACTAAGATGACCGCCGCCCCCTCCTCGCGGCAAAGGAACATAACATAACCGGACACTAACGACCTTGACGCCACCGCACGGCCGAAAAATTTGACGAAATTGCCATACATTTTTCGGGACCGCCGAATGCCAAGTGGTCGGCGAATCACACCCTGCTCAACTTAATAACATCTTTGCAGGAAAATGGTATCCTGAAATGAGTGTTTCATTCACATTTAGTTTTTACTGTGATTACATACAATTTCTAATTTTATTACACGGAATTTTTGAATTAACTCCTAATATTTCTTACACAAATTCCTGGACTTAAAAATAGAACAAAAATTTATATTGAATAGATTATATAGCACGAAGATTGATTAACCGGATATTATGTAGAGAAAGATATTTTAATAATAAGGATCCTGGCAATTTTGCAATCTTCTGTCGATGATCTACGATATGGTCGTCAAGGCCGTTCATTTGCAGCATCTCGGTATCGTTTTCATTGACTGTTCATTGGTTTTCTTGTTGCTCTCGTTTTCTCACGTCTTTCCGCTGGAATGAAAATTACAGTGGCTTGCCCCGCAATCACTATTAGCTGTTGCTACCTCATTGCCTTACGCATTTTACCAATACCATCACATAAAATTTTACTTCCTACTCGTCTTCGATAGTATTGAGCTTTATTCACTCGAAATAAGGTTTCTCTTGATTGGGAGGATATGATCAAAATTTAAAAACCAACGATCAGTTTATTATTGTTATTAGGCTATGACTCATTTCATTCAAAATGATAGGATACGCTCTTTTATATCTTATTTAATGAACATCTTCAATTTGTCGTTGATACTCAGGGGCCGTCCATCAAGTACGTTACCAAATTAAGAAGAGGAGGGAGTCGTGCAAAAAACTACAGTTGGTAGCATGGGTGAGGGGTTCAGTAGAAGTCATTTTCGAACTTTAAAAACGTCGAGTACATTTCCTGATGATGAATTCTAACAATTTCTGGTAAAGGTGTTCCTGCATCGATTAACTCAGGTAATATTTTGATAAATTTGAAAATTACTTTCATGTTTCAGAGTTCTAAATCCCTCTCTCTATATCCCTTGGACTGGGATTCTCGTCTCACAATAACCAACATATATCCGGTCCACTGGACCAGAATTTTTCGTCCAAGCGGGATCTAAATTTTCCGGGATCGAAAATCTAGATTGCACTAGTGTCGCGAACTATAACAAGGAGGTCGAATTTTCAGGATGCATTTTAATTCATGCATAAAAGTGATTTCACGATTGTTCTGGGAAGCATGAACTAGGAGAATGACTAGATTACTATGGTTATAATTCCCAATTTGAGTCAGCGGGGAAAATAGGAAATTCTGGCGCTGATCGCGTTTCCTCTAACCAAAGATCAACTATCTTATCTGAATGTAAATGGAATGTCAGAATTTCATTAATCCTTATAAATAAATTCACATTCCTGGAATTTTGAAGGAATATAAACATCTGCTTTTGTAATAATAAATTAATCAATTTCTCGTCGTGTGAACAAAGTAACAAAAGGTTTAATTAATTGTAACAATATCTGGTTCTTCTTGTTATTTTCATATTTATGTCCACACCATAATTATTTATACTTAAACTTGTTAAATACAAATTTACTAGTAAAATTCCAAGGTTTGCCGAAATGCAATCAGCGCCTCAGTTTCACATTTTGCCCGCTGAGTCAAATTGGGAACCAACTGTCTATAGGATACAATCACTGGCGTGGCATACCCCTGGCATAAACTCAATATCTAGTATTGGGAATTATTATTTATCAAAAACAAAGTGTTCAGAATCAATTTTCCATCGCATAGAGTGAAGAAGCACGTAATTGTTAAAACTGTTTTTTCTCGAAGAAGCTATTTTTATTTCACCATATCAAGTAAGTTTCAACACATTTTGAGGTTAAATAAACATTAGATAATGTATATTGTGAAAATCTGATTCAGAATATACAGAGAATATGAGTAATAGACGACCAATACTGAAATATTAAATCTAACCTAACTTTGGGGTTAGACTTTTTAGATATTGATTATTTCATGGATAAATTGATATATAGTAACTTCCAGTTTATTTTTGCTTCAAAAAAAGTTTATTCCATATTATAATTTACTGAATCCTACATGATGTAAATAAATAAAAAAAATGTTGCACAAATTTTTATTTCCATGCGCAAATTAAAATGCCTCCTGAAACTGTAACTTGCTTGCACTAGTTCACATTTTGACCGCATCACAATTATAGGTGGCATCATGCAATTCTGTGGTTCTCAATAATCTCCCTGGTCCAAGCCATGAAGACTATAAGAAGGAGTGTTCACGAGATGCACCGTCAAGGTTTTCGGCCGTGCGGTGGCGCCGCGGTCGGTAGTGTCCGGTTATGTTATGTTCCTTTGCCGCGAGGAGGGGGGGCGGAGGCCATCTTGGTTCAGACACCCGGACGAAATTTCTCAACAATCCTTATACATTACGTTGACACTCATTCTTATAAACTGCATGGTCCAAGCAATCAGATTTGCCAAATAGACTTCAGCAATTTTCAGACGAGCACTTATCCAATTTCTATATAATTGATTTGGAACAATTTTACTTGGGATTATGTTCGCTTGACCTCTATTCAATCGTCGTAAAGTTTATAATGTTTAAGCTGATGAGGGAATTTGTTCCATTCCGAAACGTCACTAAATGAACATTACATTACATGCCCAGACGTTGATTCCATTAAGAATTCAACATTCTCACCTCCTTATTTCTTCAAGTTATAAATAGTTAGAAATGGATATATATTACACCCAACAATGCTCAAACTGAAGAGGTTAGGTGTCCCGTTCCTGCAAAAAAGCAGTATTTTTATTTAGCAATTCCGCATTAATTCACAGAAACACGAAGCTAAGTATATTCCGCATTCGAACCTTGAATGGTAATTAATCTCGTATAGTGTTGTTTCTCGTGTACCAGTAGTGACTATTCTGGCACCTGGACTCTAATCGTTACGCGGTAATATATCCACGCCTGGCCCAGTGACAAATTGTCCACTGTCCTGTGCTTCCTAGAGACAAGAAGTCGTAAGGCCAGTGAATATCGGTAGCTGTAGGAAAACCTGCTTCAGGAGATAGTAAAAGGGCATTTTGAAATATGTTCTTTACGTGATTTGAATCTTCCATGTAGCTTAAACCAAGAAACTCTCATTTTTCTACGTTATTTACCATCTATTAAGTCTTCATTCTTTTGATCCAGTACTTCGATAAATTTGGATAATTTATTTTCGCCAAACAGTTATATATTACGTTTATTAAATTTTAGTGCCTAATGCACATACCATAGATGAAGATTAGGTGAAAAATTACTGCCTTTCAAATTTTGAAAGCATTTCTGCTCACGGGCACGCCAGAAGGCGGTGAATAATTTGCCGCAGAAAAGGCATAATTAAAGTGAATGTATATAATTGTGAGAAATGGCAACAACCAGCTTTACCACATTAGCAGAGCACGTGCCATGTAATTATTTCTCTTTAGCTTGATTACTTTCGAATGATAGATTTCATGACGTGGTTCACATAATTTTGTGATGAAAAGTGTTTTTCCTCATAGTAGGAACAGTTAATAATAAGAATATTTCATCTTTTTTTTTATTATAGTTTTTTTCGTAGACACTGAGTGCAAATTCATTTGACAATGGAGCAATTTTTTGTCCCATCGGCGAATGTAATTTTCCACTCTCCACTTAGCCTATCAAGATCAAAGGCCTTATCGATATCATCAATCATGAAGTACAGTTCTTCATACCAGGAACATCAACCAGAGTTAAATATAGTGGTCATACAATTTTTTGTTTTATCATCTACATTTTAGATCTAGAATATAAGAAAGATATTTGTAGTTTGGTTGTGACTTATACTCAACTTAGAAGATGAGTGATTCAATTCATTAAAAGAGTCGTGTCGTAGGAAGCTAATTTTTACTGCTACAAAACAATTTCTCGATTTTTTAAATTATATTTTCACACCTACTGTAGAAGTAGTTGCTTTTACAAGGGACGTAAAATTGTACTGAGCTCTATTATTAATTAAAAAGCATGTAACTTCTTAAGCATAAACGTTATCTGAACGACGGATTTAATACCTATAACTTCCTAACAAAGGCTTTTACTTTGCAGAATGAATTCTAAGCTGTTAGTTACGAACTTCGATCTGAGAGTAAAAATTTTCTCGGGCTATAAGATGGGAGCTACGGTTATTATCGTAAAATAAATTATTCTGCGCCCACGCAAAGAGTGTCTGTTTGTACGTACTGTGCAATAACTTGCGATAAACTATGGACGAATAAAATGCGAAGAAGGCAAATAACTGATAACGAATTCCATGATATTTCCTGATTCTACAATAGTACTTTTGAAATTACACTTGGTACTTCAATATTCATAAAAGTAAAACTTAACAAAAAGGTTTAATCAGATAAAAGAAAATCTAAAGATAAGAAAACCGTTTTATAAATTAGATTTCTTTTGCAATATCTTCTCCTTTCAAAACAAATTTCATTTCTAGTATTGTATGAGAAGCATCAGGATCTCTAGAGAACCAGTTAGCAGAACATTTATTAAGTATCAAGCCTGAAGCTATTTGCATTCGCGTGACTACAAACATCTAAATAAGAGGCTGCCGAAATTATATCCAGGCAACTCTGTAAGAAGTCTTCAATAAAATTTGATAAACATATAGGTATCAATTTAATGACTATGCCTAGAACCTAATATTACACCCTATCTTGTATTCTCTTTTCAAATTATTCACCGCTCTTATTCAGATAATTGAATACTCGTCCATCTCACTATGAGAACAGGAAAAAATCTTCCAGCTCAGTTAAATTCTTATTATATGTTCCTTTGGCGAAAGATTGAAATATTTGAGTTAGGTAAAGGGTGAGAGGGAGTCTTTGACTTGAGAAATTTCAAGAAATTAAATTGCTTTAGAAGCAACTAATAGTCTCACCCCTGGTTTTGATCAGGGTAGAAATACACCCCTAGTTTCTCGTTCGCAGCTCTTATTTCCCCATCCATCGTTCGATTCGACGATGAAGAGTTTTCAAGCTGACCATCGCGCTTTATCTTTTGCGTAATAACACGACGGACGGCTTTGACCAGCCCTCCCTGATATTAAGAATTCCACGGGAAACGATGCAATAACGCAAGTTATCGATGCATTATAGGAATGAAAATTCATATACTGGCTTAAATTTAAAATATTCGAAAGATGTAGCTTCCGAAAACAATGGATATTATATTAAAGTACGAATATTCAACAAAGTTTTGTCTGGAGGAGAGAATCATTTATAACCCGTGTAAAAATCTTAATGGGGAATGGTTCGGGTCTCTGATGGAATTTCCCTTTTACGGTTTAGGTCCGCAAAAGGCAAATCGTTGTAGTTCATGCCAGTTTCGTTAAACAAAATTGTTGGGGACCGTCAGAGGAAATTCGATAAGGTACCTCGCAAAGATCCTCTTTAATTTCCAATTAACGTTGGCTTTTTTACAAATTAATGCCGTTTTTGTTTTTCTCATTAACAGAAGAAGTCAAGTATAGCTCGATGAATTTCCGAATGCAAAAGCTAATTTCTTTGTTCGTTTTGAGGAGGAGGCATGAATTTAGTTTTTGATTTTCCGTTGCTATGGTTGAATGTAATCCATTTTAAAGGTACAGTCAACATATCCAATTTTTGGTCCTCTTTTAACAAATTCGACTAACTGAAAGTCCTCCGTAAGTTCCTCCGTATCAGAGATGATTTTACAAAATGATATAATTCAAGCATTGTCACCATTAGAATACAAGAAAACGTTTTTTTAATATTCAATATTTAATGCAAGCATATTACGCTAGGAGACGTCCATCCGCGATGATGCCAGATTAGGTTAGATGCTTCCGAACGTTTGAAAAAGCGGGATCGCACTCATTGGCCGAAGATGAAGCGCATTTCAAGGGGGATAACAAATGGAAACTGAATCACGTGATCAGTGGCTATTCGCGGGCAATTTAAATTTGTCTCTTTCAAAATTTGTATGGCCTATGTCACAATAGGTTCCTGTGAGGACTGTCTTTGTTAGGGAAAGCTGTTGGGGCCCCTTAAAAAGACCCAATATTAAAATAATAATAATAATAATCATTTTGAATGATTGGAGCAAAAGTTTCGATGCGTCATTTCTGATCATCATAATAAATCATAATGTTATTATAATGATAACAAACTTGGGAGTTTGTTTAAATTGCGAGTTAGAAACTCAATTTTGGACAAGGAAAGAACGAATGTTGAACCAGTTAAATTCAATGAAAGAACAAGAATTTTTATAAAACGGTTGAATCCTGAATCAAACAGATGAATTTTCAACATAATATATGGCTTTCTTACCAAATAGTAAAGTTCTCTACTTAGAAGGTATAAATTTCAACAAGAAAAATTTTATCTGAGTCAAATAAAAAACGAACTTAAATCAAAATGGGTGAATGCCCAACTAAAGAGATGTATCTTCAATCAACTTATTCATTAGAGTAGTTCAACTTTGAAATAAATAGTTATGTTTTAAGAAGAAATCAAAATTTTAACCAAAAACAAGTGTGATCTTTTAAAAAGAGGCATTCCCTACAGAATTCATTGATTTCCAACATAATCTTCGAATTCTGAAGCCAAAAGACAAATTATCTACAAAAAGTTGGATTTTCAACCGAAAAATATGAACTTTCGACTCAAGACTATGAATTTTGAACAGAAATGTTTAATTTCAGTTAAGAATAATTTTCCAATAGAAAGAACGAGTTTTCAACAAAACAGTAGAATTTTCAAAATAATATTTAAATTTCCAACCAAAAATATTTGAGTTTTTAACCGAATAATTTTATTTTCAAAAAACTAGAAAAACACAAATAGATTAATTTTCAACCAAGAATGCAATATTTAAATTTATCCTGAAGTAATCAATTTTGAATAAGAAAAGGACGAATTTTAAAACAACCGCATCCAACGAAAAAAGACGGATCTTCAACAAAATGTTTGAGTCTCAAATCAAATAAATGGATTTTTAACAAAATACATGGAATTTCGGCAATACTGCAGAATCACGGCTTTTCTGTATTACATGATTTTACTTGCAATTTTTATTTTAATAACAGTAATCGATCATTAAAAACAAGAATCAGTTAGGGAAGCAGGGAAATTATTGTTTTTATATGTTTTATTAAACAAACCCTCTTTTGTTAAGAAAACCTGGAAAAAGGGGTTTGAGATGTGACCAATCACTCTTCTGTGACTTTTGTAATTCTAGTTTCAGCGTTTGGACGTGGAGGCAGCCAAGCGCTGTGTGTAGGTCATGGCGTAGGTATAGTTGCAGACCCTGCAGGCTTAAAGTTTCCAACATTTCCAAAACGATGGTATTTTCGTATTCTTCCAAATTATACTACGGGATTCTTACTTTTTTTTTTATAATTCAAAATAATACTCAATTTTCATGTAAATATAATTGAAGAAATATTAACATCGACAAAAGAAAACTTTTGGTTTAATTTTACCTCAAAAAAAATTACACGTTCCCTAGTGAAAACCTATTTAAAAACAATAATTTTTTCGCTTCCTCCGACTGATTCTTGTTCTTGATGATCAATTAAATAGGTATCTCAATATAAATTGAAAATAAAATGCCGAAATTCAGGAAAACCGTAATTCTGTAGTAGTAACGGAATTCCTACCAATTAGTAGAATTTCCACCAACAATAATGTATTTTCAACCAAATAAAAAATTAACTTCAATCGAAAGACACATTATCTACAAATAGTTGAATTTTCAGCTCAAAATTATAAGAAATATGTAAATTTCGACTGTTTAATGGTGAATCATAACCAACATAAAAAATTGATCTTTTACTGATCAGTTCAATTCTAAATCAACTACTAGGGATAGTCATTCAGAATCAAACAGTTCAATAAAATAAAAAAATACGGTCTTGGAGCGAAATACAACATTTTTCAACAAAATATTCAAATCGATGGTTCAAAGAGAAATTTGACCAGATAGTTGAATTTCAAACTACTAAAAATTGATTTTTGATCAAAGAGATGAATTCTGAGAAATTCCTTGAAAAAAGAAAAAAAAATTCTTCAAAAAAGGGATTGAAGAGAGAAATGGAGGGAGTAGTGTCAAGACTTAAATATAAAAGTGGCTATGGATTTCATCAGGTTATTATTACCGAACTGTACCGTTGCAGAGCCATTTTTACAAAAATTCGCAAACTGTGTTAGATTTTATTATCAGGAAACGTACTTAACGCTATCTGAGTTTGTAACGTTACTTCACTTACACCCCCATCCCTCCCCCTCCTTTGTTAACAACTACGGCACGTACTTTAGATTCAAAAATTCATTTGAATGCAGCTTTCTTTATTCAATCTATTCCAGGAAAATAGGGTAATTGGAAACGATGAAAGGTAATGGAACTTGAAAAAAAATTCTAAACAATATTCTTGAATGCCACACATTCTAAAATGAAGGCGCGGTCAAGAGATGAAGTGATAATGCATGTTGCATTGATAAATACTCTTTTCTTTGAAGCTTAACTTGAATTACGGCCCATGATTCAATTTGATATTAAATTGCAGTGTCTAATATATTTCTAACTTTATTGTTGCAGATATGAAACCGTCGGATAGGGGTGACAAGGCCATGTTGACGGGGAACGCACAACCTTCGGACGTTTTCTGTTCGGTGCCTGGAAGGTTATCGTTATTAAGCAGCACCAGCAAGTACAAAGTAACAGTGGCGGAGGTACAAAGACGATTATCACCTCCAGAGTGCTTGAACGCGAGTCTTCTCGGCGGGGTCTTACGAAGGTAAGTTTATATGTATAGGTTTACAGCCCCAACAGTGCACATTAAATGTATGAGGTCTTATTGATTCTTTAATTTATATCTTGACCAGTCGTGCAACATTAGTCTCGAAATAAATAGTACTTTACAGGTAACGTGCTACTGTTCAGAATAAAACAAGTACTCCAATCGACATAGGGCTATTTAGAATTTAACATGGGGAAAACCAGTACAAGGTAGATAAAGGCTATTTGTGATACAAGTGCGCAAAATAGGTGATTGTGTGCGATCTTGAACTTTGCACCATAAGCCGCAGGCGAAAGAAGCAATCACACGATTTAGAAATCACACATGCGCTCGTGTATCACACGCTATTTTTTGTAACGCCCGAAAAATTTGTATCAGGAGGATTTGATGGAAAATACTGATTTTATATTGCATAAAGGTGGAGTTGAGACCCCTTCCCCCCGCATCATCGTCTGCTGCCACAAAACGAATAAAGAAAACTTCAATCGTAAAAAGATTTTTCCCAGTTGAATCTAGATTTATTCCTATCAGAGATTTCTACAAGGGAACGATAGAAGTGTTGTGGTTTTATCATAAAAAGTTTAATTTTTCAAATGGAGGATACCATCATTACCCGCTCAGTGCACTTTCCTTTCTAAAAATTCAAGCATACGTGATTGGAATCAACATTTGTTGGTCTCAGCTCGAACTAGATTCTCAAGATTGTATGAAATTCTCATTTTTCGTTTTCGAAATTTTAATTAAAAATATCGAATTACAATTTTTGACGTCGTCCATAGGCTACAAATAATGTAGTAATAGTCCTACATAACCTAAAAATATTGTAAACAAGTTTTAATATTCTGGTTATTTTATACCTTAGCTGCTGAATAATCGTAGTCCGGAGCTACATTGAGGAATTTTTCCATGTCATTGGATCACAAAATTTTGGATTTTCTAACCTTAAATTCAGTGGACTGCCACTGAAAAGGCTTTCATAGCTTTGCATAGATTTCCAGTTTTACATCATTACGAGTTCCTCATGTTGATTTTAACATTATGTACTGACAATGAGATTAAAGAGTGGAAGGCTCCATTGTTTCTGCCAGTTCATTGAAATACGCCAACAATACATCTTCTGGGCGCTATTTTGTTTTCTTTAAGTATATCCACTTCATAAGTTGCTCGTACGCTGCATTGTAGGCCTTTTTTGATTTCTCAGGCAGCAGATTTTGTGATGCATTCTTAGCTACTTCTACACTCCCTTGGGGGGGGGGGGGGGATAGATTTTCAACATTCAAAGATTCTTAATCAGAACTATTCAAAATTCATAATTATTCACCAACAAAAGAAAGCAATAATTCGAGAACCTCAAACTAAACTGATTTCGGAGCACTAGCTGTCTTGTCTTCAGTTACCCACTGTCCCACTGTCACATCTGATGCATTAAACTGCTCTTAATCAACAAAGTGGTACTCACACTCCCCCCAGATGTCGCTAGTATACAGTATAAAGTCTTATCCATAGCATTGAATATGCAAACTGGCGAAAGCGTGAAGATTAACGTTACCCCCCCCCCGCACCCGCGGAGCGGCCATTTTTAAGGGGCCTGCCCCGCGGTCCCCCCCACGCCCCGAGCAGGGCCCCGCCCCCTAGA
>WSXT02206197.1:4776-18214 GCA_011762715.2 Neuroterus valhalla
TCACCGCTCTGACTAGTCATAGAAATAATGAAGGTGTCACAGTCTCCCCTTTTCCCTGAGTCTCGAGGGGTTGGAAAATCACTGCTGAAACTGGTCATAGAAATTATGTAGGTGATATCTCCTCCTCTTCTCCCCAAATCTCGTGAAGGCTGAAGTCAGCCCTATGACTGGTCATAAAATAATGTAGATCACCGACCTCGCCCTTTCTCAAGTCTCGTGGGGGCAGAGTCACCGCTCTGACTAGTCATAGAAATAATGAAGGTGTCACAGTCTCCCCTTTTCCCTGAGTCTCGAGGGGTTGGAAAGTCACTGCTGAAACTGGTCATAGAAATTATGTAGGTGATATCTCCTCCCCTTCTTCCCAAATCTCGTGAAGGCAGAAGTCACCCCTATGACTGGTCATAAAATAATGTAGATCACCGACCTCGCCCTTTCCCAAGTCTCGTGGGGGCGGAGTCACCTCTCTGACTGGTCATAGACTCTTACCGGAAACATATCATTTTCCTATATCAATTGACTTTCCACCAATTCTTAGCCTATTTCGACTGATTTCTTAGATTAGAAATACGAAAGTGAATTCAAAGACTCGAATGTATTTTTCTTCTGAGATAACCTGATTAAAGGAGGAATCATTTTTGTTTTCAGCGTAATTTATTCGGCGACCCTAATTGGACAAGATTTTAAAATTGTACTAGGTTGCGTGGAATCTCTTGCCGCTTACATATATATGCACGTACGTCTAATCAGGCGTGAGTGTATTATGTCAATGGTGATTAAAATCACAGTGACCCGATTCCACGATGACAGTATACTGTATCGCACATCAAATTTTAAAATGATCCTCTTTCACAAAGTGAAAAACAGATTTTTATGTTTATCTCTCCAGAGTACAAAAAATTTTCGAATACAGGATTTTAATTCAAAGATAAATAAAATCTGCGAATGACATTTTTTTTTGTTTAATTTTTTTCCAACTCGCGGGTAATTTTTTCGAATAATTTTTTTCCAACTCGCGGTTATTTTTTTCGAATGGATCAAGGAAAACTTCTTCAGTACCCTCCCCCACCACTTAGTCAGAGAGAGATTCGAGATAATTGGAGTCATAATGATATCAATTTGTTTTTTTTTCAAAGTAATTTTATCATTTGATAAAGCTTGTTTCCTTGTTATTTTTTCCTTGTTTTTTTTTTATTTTCAGGCATATTTATCATTTTCGTTGCATGAAATCTTAATTGTTTGGAGAAATTGATTATTTATTTAAAAATATAATCAAAAAAGTGTTATGTCATCCCGAGTTCGAAACGACATGCAACTTTTAGAAATTTGGTTTGACTATTCATAAAATGGAGCCAAATGGAGAAATATTAAGAATAACATGGCCAATTTCTGGTTTTAGAAAAAAAAGATATTCAGGTTTCTGAGTTCAAACGTAGCTCACGGGAGATACTCAGCAGTGGTTGGGCATACCATTTCTGCAAGGTTTCTGCGAGGTCTTAGACAAGGAGTGAAGAAGAAAAAAAGAGAGGAGAAAAGAGAAGAGAAGAGAAGAAGGGAGTTGTGAGAAGAAGGGGAAAAGAGAGGGGAAGAAAGTTGAGGCAAGAAGAAAAGGAGAGCGCTAAAAGAGGAGAAGCATTAGGAGAGAAAGAGAAGGAGAGAGTCAAAAGAAGAAGGATATAAGAGAAGAAGAAAGTGAAAGAAGAGAGTTGAGAAAGGGAGAAAAGAAGAGAAGAAGAAAATAAGAAAAGTAGGGGAGCGGAGAATAATATAATAGAAGGGAGGGATAGAGAAATAAGAGAAGAAGAGAAGAAGAGGATTTCGAGAATAAGAGCAGAAAAAATACAGTTTAGAGGAGAATAGAAGGAGCGAAGGAGAAAAGAAGAGAAGAAAAGTAGAAGAGAAGAAGAGGAGAAGAGATTCTGGGAAGGAAGAAAAGAAGAGGAGAAGAAAAGAGAAGTAGTAGAGAAGGGGAACAGAGAATAATAGAATACAAGGCGAGGAGAAGAGAAGAGAGATAAGAGGAGAAGAGAGTCAAGAGGAAAAGAGCGTTGATAGGGGAAAAAGTTAAGTGAAGAAGAGAAGAAGAAAAAAACGATAAATAGAATGAGGGGAGAAGAAGGGAGGTAAAAGATGGAGAAAAGAAGAGAGTTGAGAGAAGCAGAGATGAAAAGGAGAAGAGGTTTGAGAAGAGAAGATAAGGAGAGGGTAAAATGATTAAAAGAATTGGGAAAAGAATGGAAGAAGAGAAAAAAGGAAGAATAGAATAAGACAGTCGAGGCAAGAAGAGAAGACGAGCGTTAAAAGAGGATAAGAGTTAGGAGAGGAAGAGAAGGAGAGAGTCAAGAGAAGAGGAAAAGAAGAGAAGTAGGAAAGAAGGGAAACAGATAATAGTAGGATAGAGGAAGAGGAAAAGAGAGATAAGAGAGGAAGATAAGGAGAGAGTTAGGAGCAAAAGAGCGTTGAAACAGGAAAAGAGTTAAGAGAAGAGATTTGGAAGGAGTAGAGGAAGAAGAGAGTTAAGAGGAAAAGAAAATAATAGAAGAATAGAGTAGGCAGAAGAAGATAAGAAGGAGAAAGAGGAGAGAGAAAGAGATAGTAAGAAATGGCAGCGCGCGCGTGTGTGTTTGTGTGTGTGCTCAAAGAATATGCATGCGGAAAACACGCGCATGTGAAGTAAAACTATGAAAGTGAAAATTTTGTTATAAATGTCACAATAAACTCAAATCGACAAATTTGCGAGTTTCCATCGAGTTCAAAACTAAAAATTTAGCCGCTATTTCGTAAACGTTGCATTTCACATCTCCAGAGCTGACCTTAAATTGAGATTTTAGGTTATTTTGAGCTCTACCAAAAGTGCCGAAAGTAACTAATTGAGCAAAAAAAAAAAAAAAAAAAAGTGACAGTGTTTTCAAATTGAAGAACATGACATCAACGAGACACGGGCAAAAACATCGTAGTCCAGTGCTGCCAAAAAATGAGTCTATTACTGGAAGAATGTTAAACTGGGCGAATGTTTACGATAAACATTTGAAGGAATAACCTGAACTTCCCCAATTTCTTAATTATTACCTCTCATATTCAATAAAATTATATTCAATAAAAAAGGTGATTTTCAACAACCAATCATTGCAAATAATCAAAAATATAAAGGATGACACTTCTTCTCATTTTGTTTCTTACATTGCAATCATTTTTTTCATTCCTTCAATGAATAATACATTTTTTCGATCCGTGCAACGCAAACACAAACAAACACCGTAGTGAGCATGTGCCAGATGCCGCTATACACCGCTACATACCGCTCTCAGTGGGGTGCGAAGGATGGAGCAAAAGAGAGTTAGAGACAGGGAGGCCCGCACTCCCCCTGACTGTGTTTTACAGTTACGTTTTATGCTAAACTTCCCCTTATTTGCAAGTTCACATCGTGCCCAAAAAAGTTATCACTTAAAAAAGTGCAAGATGTAACATAAAGATTAGTGTGCTTCAGAAAAGAATTATTCAGGTTGAAATTGTTTATTTATCAGAAGTTATTCAGAGTTTAAGTTCTTGTCTTCTTGTTGGGCGAAAGTAACACTTCTCACCTAATCCAACATTACCTCATTTTATTCCCGGAAAGATTCTCTATAGTTCTATTTGGGTGTTGTTGATTTCTCTAGTAGGTTGTGTTGACTTCTTTTTCCTAGCATACTTTCTTATTGCTTTATCAATTTGTTCGTTGGTCTAATCGTTCTGCATGGGGATTTGCTTTACGTTTTCTGATTCCTTTTCTAAGTTATCTTCATCTGGTAGGGAGACAGCTCTGTGAACGAGAAAGTTGATGACTGACTGCTTGTGTGATGGGTGGTGGTAGAAGGAGTCATGTATGAGATCAGAGGGGAATTTCGCGAAGAATGTGATAATATCGATTGTATCAGGAAGCGGGGTATCCATAAACAGAGATACGGCGTTGAAACTCACAACGACGTCTTCGGGTTAGATTTAAACCTGTTGTATCAAGAAAAAAAAAGAGCAGCATTTAGGGAACCTGCAGATGAAGGCAACATGACAGTAATTGTGAATAAAGGAGATTACGGCGACGAAATTGAGAACCTTCTAACTAACTCAAGAATCAGCTAAAGTAACGTTCTACTTAGACATTCTGTTAGGATAATTTTTTCAAATGGAGGATACTGTTTTCAGAAGCCTTTGAGCTTACGAGCTGGCTTAACGTGCTGCTAAAAACAACATCAGCTTATGGAACTTTCAGCTGTAAGCATGGTGTGAAGATTATAAGTAGTCATCATCGTTGTCTCGCATTTCTGCAACAATATGAGGCGATGACTGTCATGGTTTGATCGCTTCAGAATGTACGTCTTTGGCATAAGGCTGTATCCATTGTTTGGCTCATGCGTATGAATCAAGTGCGCAACAATAGAGCAATATTGTTGATATATTATTTATATCATAATCATTATTCTTCCTTCGAAGAAACGAAAAAGAAACAATGCAAAAAAGCTCTTTCACAACTAAGGATACTTTTATAGTTTCTACCTATGACGGTTTTATTGTGCCCGCTATGAAATTCGAAAGCCACAATAATACAGCTCTGAGGTCATTTTGAAAGACGGTGGACAAATCGTGTCCCGGAGCCATTATTCTGTTTGAATTTCTTAGACTTAAACAAAATATTGTTATCTTATATTGTTCTAGAGATACTTTATTCAGCCTTTCCATGTTTTTTAGCTGTTTTTCATTTATTTCATTTCATGACCATTGAACTTTCCAACCTTCCTAATAGGTTAATGAAATGCTATAGTGTCATTCTCCTGAATTTCATGAAAGAGAAGGAATCCTTTGTTTTGGATATATTTTTATGAGATTTAGAAGTCTTGCCCCCAGGAAATTGAATCGGACGTCCACTTCGAAATACCGCCCAGCGGTTAGGAAATATTCAAGAAGAGTGCTCTGCTGCTTCGTAACGCTTTAACAAGGCTCGATTTACTCTGAACAAAAGTCATTGGTGAATAAATAATTTATTTTTGCGGAAATAAAGTGATGATCAGTGCAGAATCGATACGTGACTTTGCTTTCCTTCAATCCTGTCACTTGCTATTCCCACTGATAACTAATAATAATGATTAAAAATTATGAAAGGTAATACCTTGCGGCTGCATGAAGACTATCTGGGTACCAGGAGGGGTTTGAAAGATTAACATGGCTGCCAGCCTTGCAGTAAAAGGCATAAACGTCAGTACTGTCATGTGACAGAGTCTAATTTTTGGTATCAGGAATGATGTTTTACGTACAGCATGCGAGACGGTAGTCATGGTGAGCTGCGTGAATGTCAGGCTGCTCTTACTTATCAACAATCTGGCTAGCAAGAACTTCTGAAAAACTGGAGAAACAGTGGAACATCGGCTGTGCCTGCTAAGGATGCTTTGGCTAGCGTGAGCGATTTATAGCCAACCACCAAAACAGGAATACCGTGAAAGAGCATCAACTGACAAACAAAAATGACACAAGAATTGGTGTGCCTGTATAACCAAAGCCCGAAGTTCAAAACTAAACACGAGAAGGAACCGAATTCCAGGACGAGGTTTAGAGAAAAATATCTCTACATACAGAGGTTGGTTGCTCTGAATAAGCATCCAGTGGGTACTTATGTTACCTTCAATACACTCTGCCGCTGTGTGGAGACAACACTTTTACACGACGAACTTTGGACGACACCATAGACTTCATATTGTGCCTACTTAAAGAACCTTGCATGAAATATCGAACTTCGCAGTTAAGTTTTCAACATCTTAACTCCATCAGCCAATTGACCTAGTCCGTGGCTAATGATAAAACACCGGGTTCGAAGACCCGAAACGAACTTTTGACGAGAAATATAAGCTAAATATTGAAAGATGATGAGTTTATGTTAAGAGCAGATTTCTCTGAGAGCTACTATTGCAAATACGCTGATGAGATCTTTCGTGTTTCAATGAGACAAGTTTCACTGCATACAGTATTAGATACTGGAGACATTCCGATGGGTCCATCAAGCACAGGTCCTTTTGTACCATTTCAGACAATCTCGATCACCAAGCTCATGTGGTAAAGGCACAACCGGATCCAAATTTGGATCAGTCATCAGAGGATTTATCTGGGACTACAGCTCTTAATTTCTTCTCAGACAGCCGAACATCTCAATATCAAAAATAAAGTCAACGTCGAACTGATGGGAGCAGAGGTGACTAGTTTCCACCGGTGCAAGGAGTGGCTTGGAATTATTCGGAGTCCGAACACGGCAAAGGCTCTATGGATGGTCTAGGTGGTATAAGAAGAAGAAGAGCTGACGAGGAAGTTGCTAGGCGGATAGACATTACATGGGCAAGTGACATAATTCGTCTCATCAACGACGGAGAGATTGTGCTTCTGGAAATATGTCCTTCTGCTTCAGTCTGCAAGCACTTTCATCTAAACGACATAGCATAATGACTGTAGGAGCTTCAAGTGGAGGATCTGTACTCGTCTTCTGAATAAGGATAAATTGATAAAATGGACCAATTTGCTGAGAACAAGGAATTAGGCATCATCAAAGATTTTCAGTTTGCTACAGAGGAAGTTGGCTCGGCGAGGTGGTACCTGAGGATCTCCTTCTGAGGACAAACTGCCAGGCACCTTTATTCCCACCGAAGATACTTTTGTTGAGGTGGAAACCAACTAGGGCAACACCGAAAATTCGAAGCTTCCAAAGCTATCCGTAATAGTGACGTCGATTCACAAAATAAGGTTCATGCTACAGTTTCCAGAAATTTCTCAAAAAATAAATTCTTCATCCCTAATGAGAACGATGTAAGTCCCGGGCGGATAGAGTCAATTGTTGAGAACGAGCACCTACAGGGGTATCATCAAGAATATTCTGTTACAATAATGGTTCTCATCATAATGGCTTTCGCAGCTACGATTCCTTCACTAGTTGTTAAAAAATATTTATATGAACTTATACATTTATCCGATTAAGATTGTATTAAGAATTTTAAGTGGAAGAAGTTCGCTTCTACACACTAACATCTGGCCTGCATCTTTACCTTATATATAAAGTCGGAGATCCCTATCCCGCAGTAGCTGGTGTTAAGACGAACTTTACTCCTACCAAAGAAAGGCGACTTGTCCAACCCAAGGAACTACTGGCTGAACACAGTGTATAAGATCTTCACATACATCCTGAATGACCGGATTATTCAGATTATTGGACCTGCATAGGGTGAGACTTACGAACAACGAGGATCAAAAAGAGGCGCAGCAGGCTGCCGGAAAAACGTGTTGTTCGACAGGAGTGTCTGCAAAGACGCTGCAAACTACAAACGCAATTTGTCGATGGCCTGGATTGCATACCAGAAAGATTTTGATTCAACTTCCTACAGACTTATCGTCTGTCTGCTAAAAAGCTTGAAGGTTCATTCAGATATAGTAGGATGCATTGTGAGATCAATGCCTCTTTGGAAGACCAGATTTACTATTACTTCTGAAAAACATCGTGTGACTACCAACAGTGTCACTTTCCAGAGAGGTGTCTTTCAGGGTGACGCCATGAGCCCTCTCCTCTTCTGCATCACACTATTGCTACTATCCTTTGCACTCCGTGATTCTCATGGATACCTCTGTGGCGGAACTAATGTTCGTGAGAACAAGGTAAACCATACATCTTACATGGATGGCTTACAGATATATGCTTCTGGAAAAGAAAATCTTGAAGGTGCTCTTAGTATCGTCGGGAGGTACACACGAGAAATGGGTATGGATTTTGGATTGGATGAATGTGCAAAGATTCATATAACGTGGACGAATAGCAGGAATAGATGAGGACCTTGAGCTTGTTGACCGAAGTGCTATCAGACACCTTAGCGCTGGAGGGACCTACAAATACCTGGGTGTGCCTGAGAGCAGCATTCAGGATTCGACATAAGTAAATGACATTCTCCAAAGCAGATACAAACTTGCTCTGGCGGATTTATTCGTCCAACCTGTCGTCGTTGAACAAGATATCTGCGACTAACATGCTTGCCGTCCTAGTTCTACTCCATTCGTTTGGGGTGGTTCCATAGATGAAGAAAGAGCTGAGAGCCCTCAATATTATTGCGCGCAAGATGATAGAGATCCTCTCCTTGCAATCGTCAGGAATCACGAAATAAGTGGGGAAGGAGCGTTCCTTTACAAAGCCGCGGAGAAGGGAGCTGATATCCTTGGCCTGGAACTCAACATCAGAAGTGAGGACAGTGCATTACTCCATCAAGATGCCTCACTTCTCGAAGCACAGGTGAAGAAAGCGGAGGCCTCAATCTTCCTGAAACAACTTGGAGAGATAGTGATACCGTAAAAGCATATTACTCCGAGAGGTTTTCAGCGATAGGTGCAGGGCGTATCTTAAACTCTCTGAACACCCTTGGCGTATACTACCCAAAGGCTCTATTTACGCAAGAACGACATATTTGTACAGACACAACGCTGCCTTGAGAGTGCTTTACCTCTATCTATGTCGCTCATATGCCGTTGGTCGCGACCCTTCCCCGCTAAACGCTGCAAGGGGAATAGAGTCTATTGTTGAGCACGAGGAGTGCCGAGTCTACTGGAACTACGATTTTTCGACAATATCTCCTATCCAACACACAAGACTTGACATCGTGCTCCTTGACAAACGTGACCGAACCATATTCGTCATCGAATCCTCGACTCTGGTCGACTACAACATCAAAGGCAAGGAAACCGAGAAAAACGAGAGGAACAAAGATCTCAGAGAACACCTACAGCGGCATCATCAAGGATGTTCGGTTTAATTAATTGTTCTCATCATCGGTGCTCTTAGACTTGCGACGCCTTTACTGGTTAGGAACCTGAAAGCCATACCCGTGTCCTCAAGACACACGAGGGTTTCGCCGGCCCTTTGTTGTAATTTTGTCATGCATATGGTGCATATGGTGTTATATTTCCTGAATGACCGTTGCTCCCAGGTAGACCCTGCGGTATTTGTTCGACTAATCTTATATTTTATATATAAATTTTGTTTCACGATGTTTGTCGCCACTAAACTCCGAATCTACGTAACCGATCTTCATGAAATTTTTTGTACTGTATGTTATTTGACCGAATCTGGAGGATAGGATAGTTTTAATCCTGATTATTGATCTCAATATATTGTCATGGCTTCATCCGAAAAGGAATTTGACTGCTCAATCTTCATTCAAATTCCAGATCTTCTAGATGGGTCGATGTTATTATCATCACATAGGAAGGTAAAAAACCTCTTTCTTAGTAAATAATACTCAAATTTGGGTTTTTAAGCAGTCAACCGTTTTTTCATAATCCAACTTGACAAGTTTATTTTTTGAGAATATCAATTTTCACGAAATACATTAATTTGTAACAAACTAGTTGAATCCTCTACCAGCGAAGAAGAATTTTCAACAGAAAAGTTGCATTCATAATAAAAAATATAACCTTTCTACAAGAGGAGATAAATTTTCGGACAAAAAGACCAATTTTTGAACAAAAAAATGTCATCCAAGGTGCTGAAATTTCAAATCAAATTTTCTTATCAGAACCGACGACTTATCAACACAAAAAATACATTTTCGAGCGAGATTTCGAGAAGAAATAGGATTTCTGTTGAGATTACATGAGTTTTGAACCAAATAGCTCAATTCTCAATTGGAAGAGACAAATTTTACTTTAATCAAGTACTCAAACCTAAAAAAAAGCAGACGATATTCCGATGTAAAATGAGGAAATTGATATCCCTAAAGCAGAGAATAAGTTTTTATCCAACATCACGGAAAGTTGAATTTTCCCAAAATAGAAAAATTGTTGAAGAAATAGTTGAATCTTGAACTGGAACAAAATTATGCCAAACAAACAGATACGTTGTGCACAAAAAAGAATAATTTTTCACCAAAAAAGGCAGATTATTGACGAATGACAAAAATTTTCAGCCATATGTTAAATTTTCAACTAAGAAGATTATATTTCTATCAAAACATGCAATTTTTTAACGAAAAATCTGGATTCTCAATCAAGCAGTGAAATTTTCTGCTGGAAAAAATACATATACAAAAAAAAAACGAATTTTCAACAAAATTGTTAGTTTTTCAGAAAAATCTTTATTTTGTATGAAGAATGTAATGCATGTGTAACAATGTAAATATTTGGACTAAAACAAAACAGAATATTTTTCTACAAAATAATAACATTCTTAACCATCGAGAATGATTGTATAACCAAGAACGATGGAATTTCTTTCAAAAGGGATGACTTTTCAAACCAAAAATGAGGATTTTCAAATAAATAATTGAATTTCAATAAAAAATGAACATTTTTGCTAAAAAGATGAGTTCTCAACCAATAATGTAATAGTAGACTTTTTATTAGGAAGGGATAAAATTTGAACAAAAATTGTTGATTTTTTTGAACTAAGACATATAAGCTCATCGTAAAATACCAGAAGTAAATAACTTTCAACAAAACTGTACACATTTTTCATTGTCGAATTACTTGACTATAGAACTGTAGACATATCTATAATAGAAAGTATTTTCTCTTATGATAAGGTTTCAAAATTTCAATTTCTCATCACGGTTTCTTTGAAAAAATTTTCGCAAAAACTACTCTGTGATGTCTGACCATATCGCAGTAACTTCCACTTCCAAGTGCAGGTCCTATGTGATTGAAAATTTATCTTTTGGTAGAAACGCCATCTTTTTTATTGGAGATCCAACTTTCTTGGTTAGAATAAATTTATTTTCTAACAGATTATTCTTGTTGATGTCCAATCTATTTTGTTCAGGAATTCGATCATTTGGTTGTAGCTTCATTTTCGTTGATGAAAAATAATTTCTTCAATTGTGAATTCAACTTCAAAATGAACTTTCCGTTTCAAAATCATATTCTTGGATTTGGAAGTCAAATACTTTCTAGAACAATCGATTCCCTTGTCGGAAAGCTCCACTCAAAATTATCTATCGTTATCATCGAAAATCATAAAATTATATTGAATTCAGTTGCAAACGCTATTGTGATTCTTGATTATTATACCATTATTATATGGAAAATTATTATTATGGACGCTTAAAAATTAACTGTGCCAAATTTTTTCTTTTGATTGATAACCGATTTAGGAAATGTGTTGAGGAAGGACAATAATCGCGCACATAGCGCGCGTGTTTGCTTATGATAAAAAATATCGAGGAAAGACTCGATTCGTGCCCGATCATAGTAAAATAGGACACTCTGGCGGAGAAACCAGACGCACCTGGTTGTATTACGCGGTTTCTAGCATTCTGGAGCCATGCCAAGTTGGCTGCACATAAATAAATACACTTGTATACATATACGTAACACGTGCATCAACACACATATGTGCAAGGCTCTCATTTGCGAGAATGCATTGACACGAGCCTCCAAAGGCTACTTTTGATGAGTCAGTGATGCCATTTTTTAGAAAGGAAAGTGATATCAATCTCAAAATGAATAAATGAATCAGTTTCATGATCAAGTTCAGAATTTCTTCCATAGGGCCATATTGATTAAAAAGTCGGTCTAGAATTTTTCATCGATGAAAATAAGGGTTCCTGAACGCCGCACGCAGAGAGTCGCCAAGTAAACAACATGAAACTACGCAGTACCACCCTCCACACTCGAGCGATGGCCTTTAGTGTAGGCCATCAAGGCTTGCGCGAGGGAGATACAGAAGCATTCAATCGTGAACAATTGTGAATCTAACACTACCGCTAACGGTCTCGTAACCCGAAATGAGTGTATTGATATACGCTAGTATACTTAATTGCTCTCTTATTTAATCAGAATTTCAAGGACAAATGATCCAATTTCTACAGAGCAGACATTGTTCTTTGAAAATCTGAAGATAACTTTAAGGAATGGTGAATTTGTTCTCGTTTTCAAATTCCATGAGCCATAATTCTCTCACTTTGATGAATTGTTTGTTGTAATATTTGTCCCACCTCATCTTTAGGCACTAATGGAGGTTCGTATAGGCTCCTTCATCCGAACGTTGCGTTGGTGTTTGTTTTTGTTTATATTAAAATTCAAGTAATTCTTGCGCCTGAAAATCGGCACCGCCTTGCATGCTGAAGAGAGGCCATGAGCGTAGACTGCAATGCCGGCCACGAGTATCCTCGGCCGATACAACGAGTAACATCTTTGTCGACCCTGAACCGTTGGTAATGCAAATTTCGTTACTGAGCGTATTACCATGACTCGTATTATTAAAAATTTTGAATTGAACTTTCGGCGCTAGCACTGCGATGGGTAAAATGAATGCGTCGAGATATATTCCATTTACAATGAAATATTTGAAATTCGACCAAGAAAGAAAAATTATTCTTTACCAAAAGAGATAATATTTAACAAAAGAGTTGAGTTTTCAGGCTAAAACAACAAATGTTTCAGCAAAAAGACGGCCATTGAAACGGAAACCATGCATTTTTTCATAATTAAAAAGCAAAAATATCAACTTTCAACTGAATGGACGAATATGAGAAAGACAGTTGCATTTTCAAACCGAATCATTGAACTCTGGAGTCAAAGAAAGTTATTTTTTGGAAGACCTTCGGATTTTTAGTCCATTTAGTATTAAATAGTTACACTTTTCAAAGAGTACAACTTTCTAGAAAAAAAATTTGTTTCTACAAAAATACATCAATTTTCTATATAATGCGGAATAGTTGAATTTGCAACAGCAATAAAATTTAAATTGCGCCCATGTATTTACATTTGCGATTGGGAAGATTAATTTAGAAGAGAATAAGAGGAGAATTTATAACAAAAAACAAGTATTTTCAACCAAACGATTGAATAAAAAATATACATATACACATTATTGAAAAAAATTTCATGTAAAACTTGTAGAACGAAGAAAAATGTTTCTATTAATTTTTTCTTCCTGTCTCTTATTGTTTGGCTTGAAGATGGAATTCTTTTTTGTAAGTGCGTTATCGCGATAAGAATGAAAACTATTCTTCTCATCGAAAAATACTCGATAGTAAATTTGTAGATTTTTTGAAGGTAAACAATTAGTGTAGTTTGAATTTTTTTCATACCTCGCATAGTTTCGCTCAAAAATGGAATTTCTTAGTTTTGGTAACATTTTTCACAATATTAATCAAAAACTACACATCTTATGAAAAAATTATGTATATGAAATTCAAAGGTTTTTTTAGAGTGAATAATTTTTGCTCTTGATATTCTTTCGCACCTTGCATAGTTTGACCTTAAAAATGAATCTTTCTATTTTTCTTTCACTTATTACCTACTATAAGGAACAGTACATACAATTTTTGAATCTTAGAAAAAAAACCCAAAAAAATGTTCAAAATGGTCTTCCTCTTCTATTTTTAATCCAAAATAGCTGCTTAACGAAGGCCACTTGTATTTTTGGTCCCTCAAAATGGGTGCCAAAGCACGA
>WSXT02206206.1:0-18214 GCA_011762715.2 Neuroterus valhalla
AAAAATTGCACCGTTTATTCTGCTCTCCGACTGCACGATCTATTCCGGAAAAATACGATCGATCCCCTTCATGATTCTTATAGGTGATATGTCTCCTTATGTTCCTTCGTGCTAACCACCTTGTGCTGATGTCAGTCATGCACTGATTTTTCAATTTAAATTTGCTGGTATTCTATTCATTCCTTTCAAGTTCTCTAATATTCTACAATTCAGATGTTGATCAAAATTCCTAGTAGTCAACCCCTTGAGTCCAAATAGAAAATGATCCCTTTTCATACAGTTTTTTGAAAATAATTTCACAGGTTTCTTTACCAAAGATTTCAGATTTTGTTTAGATTTGAAAGATAGATTTTGATCAGTTATTTTCAAACAGGTTTTTCCAAAGAAGGTTTTTCGGATAAAGCTATAATTCGAGACTTAGTTTAAATCCTTAAATTGGCGTAATGGACAATACAGGGAATCTTTTATTCAAAAGTCGATGGTTCCTCATTTGTTTTTTTATCTCATTTGAACTGATGGAGATCCTGCATGAATCCTTTCGAATCGAATAGTGCCAACTTTAATAAGTACAAAAGTCTGAATAATTTGTCTCTTGCGAATTTTTTTTTGTACGGTGGTACCTTCTTATGTCCTACTTTCAAAATTGAGAAATCAAATTTGAAAGATTTGCTAATTTAAATGCTGCATTTTGATTAGAAAGTTCAACTGCATCAAATAATAAAAATGTATCTCCAAGACTTAAGTGAAATATTCCTCCAGGTTCGGATGGCCCAAGCTTTATTATTTTTCTTGAAAGCCTGGCACTTCCATTCATTGAAATTAAACAGCTACTGCTTCGAAATTGTGGAATAAATACTGTTTGAACTTTGTATTTCATATCCTTAATTCATCAGTGTTTTGATTTTGAGGCTTTAAATCTCGTTCGAGTTAAAAACAATGAAATTTGAATGACCAAAAAAAATCGGAAATCCATTCCTGAAAGATTGTGTGCTACTCTTTCCTTCCCTCACTGTTTTGAACCAACAAAAGTGATTCAAATTTAATGTTGACTGTTTGTTCACAAACGACGACTGCATGGGTATTTGGATTGTGTATCTTATTATGTATACTATTATTGGCCTGTGTGAGGATGTCACGAATTTGCTCGTATTGCGGTCAGAGCGCACCACTCAAAGCTGCGGAGTGGGCAGGCTACCGATTGGCTGCTAGCGTGAACGGCGACTGCGCAGACAAATTCTAGATTAAAAGGAAAGAAAACAAGGGATTCATAAAAGTGTGTCCGTCTTTATTTTGTGTGTGTGTTTTTTTCTGTAGTGTTGACATTATAATGTCATGTTCTGAATTTAATTATTTAATTATTATGCGCGTTCGATATTTGATCAAATAAATCGAGTGGATAGTCTAATCATTGTAAGCGATTATTAAACGAATATGCAATACAATGACAAATAGTTTTAAAAGAGATAACAGAAGTCAGACTTTGTTTATTATCAGAAATCTATTTTGCACTTTCTGATAGAAATAGAGTTGAGTCAAACTCTCTGATAAGAATAATTTGAATGAGCAGAGTCTACCATTAATTCGAACCAGAAAGAGATTATCACAATTAATTTCACATTTGAGGATAAGAGAAATCTTTTTTTATCACTGTGATTTTGAAACATTCTTTGATTCATGCCGAAAGGGAATGAGAATTGATTTTAATATCTTCTGTTCAAACTCAAGAAATAATCCGAAAAATTTGAGAGATTTCTAATAAGAGTTTTCTTTCTAATTTAAAATATTCCACTTTCTGAAAAAATCAAAGCTCACTTAATTGGTCTCAAAGTAGGAAGAGTGTTTCTTTTTTTTGGAGAGATTTTTTTGTTTTGCATAAGAGTGAGGATGAGAATATTTTTATGTACAATACAATGTTAAAGGACTTTTTTCTTTTAGACTACAGCACCATCGGAGGAAAAATCCACTACGGAGTCTGCTACCAGCCCCCATCGTGCTGATTCAAAACGCAAGTATGGAGAAGTTGCAGTTTCTTCTACTGATGAGGATTCCGGCCAATCCGAGGAAGAGACTCTCATTTCCAAAGTCGACCGTTTAGCTTCTGAGGACAGCAATGATGATCCCGATTTTGTTGTAAGTTAGTCAAAATATAAAAATCATTCCTGGAGAAAACAAAACAGTGTGAGGTAACATTTTTTTCAGAAAGTTTTTATAATTTGGATTTGGGAAACTGAGAAATTAGTTAATAGGTTTATTTTGAATCAGAAACAGTAATTTTGAATACTCTAAGAAATTACAGTTAATATGTACAACATACTTCAAAGTAACGAGAATCGATGTTATTTAACATTTGAGAATTAAAACCAAGCCATCTGGCAGAATAATAATAATCAGTAATCGGGGCCCCCTGCCTGCGTATAAACTATAAACTTACTGCCCAGTATCATGGGATTTTCAATTTTTTACTATAACTTATTTTTCCAATAATTCTAAGCATCAATGTAAATGGTTATTCAATCTTTTTTTTTTAATTTTCAAACAAAAACTTTTGAAAGATATAAATAATTTAATTAATTAATCGGAAATTAGAAATAGTGTCAAGAATTCATGTTAGGAATGAACCAATCAGGCCATTTTTTAAATGTTAGAAATTGTTCTGATCCAATAGAAGCATTAGAAAGTTTAGTTATGAATACAAATTTTTCCAAATCAAACACTTTTGAATTGCTAAAGTTTCAAAGAATTTCAAATTAAAATTATTAATTTAAAACTTTTTAAGTATCTACTCTAAAACTTTTTTTTTTCATTTTTCATATTTAAAGAACCTATTTCGAAAATTAAAATTTAATGGATTCTAACGCGGTTTTGTTTGAAATTTCGGGATCTTAAATACCCTATTTATAATTTTGAACCTCTTATTTTGTTGTTTCCGAAGGTTATATTGAAAAACATGCACGTTTTCGAACGGTTCGCGTTGTGTGTGCGTCACCGTTGAATATTACAGCTCTCGCCACGCCTCCCGCTCGTCCCCTTAGATCCCTTATCCGATACAGAGATTCTCGGAAGTGCATCAAATGAGCGAGATTTAATCGATGTTCCCAGTGCATTTGTCAAGTTTTGTCTTCAACATTATTTATTTTTCAGAACTACTCAGAATGTGAATTGTAATATTTTTGAATGCAGAATATTTGGAATCATGATTCTTCTGTGTGCTTAAAAGATTAAAATTTTCTAAATTTTAGGTATTCCAATTTAAAATTACAAAGTTTAAGAATGAAAATATAAAATTGTTCAAGTTTGAGTTCCCAAACAAAAAGTAGAATCCCCTGATTTTTTGATTGGGAGCATATCAACAAATAAAACGAATCTGACAAAGAAATAAATTGCGTTGAAGATTATGCTCGTACATGTAAAATACGCGAAATTTTACAAGAGTTAGTATGCATCTCGTTAACTTGTAACGAGGAAACCTTGAGACTTGACCCATCTTGGACAGATAGCCTGGTTACTCTTTGATAGGAAGTGTGCTGCTTCACATATATTTTTAGTTCGTTATTAAAACGTCAAAAAATTACTTCATAAGGTTTAATGAATCATGCGGCATCTCGAACAAAGATGTTATTTAAATTTCTAATTGGCACGTATAGGAGATCAGGCACTTCTTTTTTACATCGTAAAGCATAAAAAGTTCAAAGTATTGCGATTTCAACGAAAAGAAAACAGAAATATCTTAAAATTAGCTTTTGATAATATTTTTGCAGCACTGCTAATATAAGATTCAGATAGTGCAAATTGAACAAATACAAGCACAAAGTAAAAAAAAATAATTAAAATGATCAATTAAGAAGACCATCAAAAATAGGATATGGAAAAGTTTGATTTCAGTCTGCGGGTGTGGACCAAAAAGAGAAAAATATAATGCAGAAAGAGCAAAGTACAGTTCGACAAAAGTAAGACGATTGGAGAAAAAACTTATTTGTTTTCACCTTATCGTCAAGTCAGTATTTTTTCTATTATAGGAACTGCGTCGATTCAGAATTAGATTAGTTTACTTGTTTACTAATTACAAGAAAATATATAACTGTAACGGTAACCTGGTTTTAGTTTTCAAGTGCATAATCAGTAACTTTGAATCCTGTTATTTTGAATTTCTCTTCAACAGAATATGTTGTTTTTCGGAAGGAATGGTCTCGTTCATGATTATTTCAGTTGATTATTAAATTTTTTCTTTAAGGGTTTTTTTAAGTTTCAAGTTTTGGATTCATAAAATAATTTTCTAAACTTTATTTTTCAGCCCTTGATTGATGATATAATTTTTAAGACATATATTTTTATGGATAATAATGAAAACAACGAGAAAAATTTAAAAGGGGTTGTTCGAAAACTACGTCAGGCTGCTAGGGGTGTATGAAAGCAAATTTTGTGATGGTTTGTGACGTTTTTCAGGCGCTTATGAGATAAAATCGAAGGAAAAATTGACTTGAGGGAAGAATAGGGGGAGGGGGATAATATGTGACGAAGAAGGGGAGGGGTAGAAGAAGTATTTAAAATAGCATGACGTAGTTTTTAAACGGCCCTGAAGTGTTATTTTATATTTTATTGATTTCATTACGAAATTTTATTTTTATTTATTATAAATTTTCAAAGAAACAACTTCCAACTTTTCTCAACAACCGTTTTACCGTGTCCATAGTATGAACGAGTCTCGGGTTCAGAGATTTTCCCAACCAATACGAACGGTTTTTTGAAAAGATAGCGTTTAGGCAAATCTCTGACAATAAACCTCACCAGAATATGGAATAGAAAGTAATGCTTATTAAAAGCATTAGAATATACAGAGCTTCCACTTTTTTATTAATTTGACATGCCTTTTCAAATGAAAAATGCAGCTTCTTGTTTTCCCACGACATTTTTGCTAAGCATGAGCAAAACACACGCGACACTCACTGCGACGAAATTACGCGGTAGATTACTGCGTACTTCTTTGCTTTGCCATTGCTCCAGTCTGCTGTGCTTGCAGAACCCCCTGTTTGTCACATTGAACGGAGTACGCACTACAATTGAAATCCCAATGTAATTGAAAGAGTACTCTTCCAAAAAGGACTAGAGTATAACTCAATAACCATCTTACGATATTTGTTGTTAGACATAGATTAATGTTCAATTAATTTGCAAATTTTAGCCTGATGGTTACTGCTCGTCTGCTGGCACAACGGATACGAGCTTGGATGATGAGGTTTCACTAACTGAAGCTAAGGAACTTGCTGATGAAGCTACTAGTGATCTACCAAACTTGAATAAGTCTTCGAGTGAATATAAGAAAAAGATAACTCCAGAACCAAATCAGGTGAAAATCGAGGTGAAAATATAGAATTAATAAACGAGATTTTTATGCTTGTTTTTATTTCTTTGTTTTGTCTGGGGGAAAAGATTTTTCTATTTCAAGAATATTATTTGATAAAATTTGACAGAAGTATAGTTTGTCTGAAGAGATCAGGGTGGCCACTAGACCGAAAGATTAGCGAAACCTGAAAATAAAACCTGTTGAGAAAATTATAGTAGTAAATACAAACCAAGAGATGGCAGTGAATTTTTTTTCGTTAGGAAATTTGCTTTATTCTTTCTGAAAAAACGTATCTAATCACTTTAAATATCGTTTGATAATTTTTGAATCACATTGAATTATGACAATTATAAAAAGTTTGATTTTATCTACTTTTATTAAAAAATGTATACAATTTGAATATAAAATCTGAAAATATTAGGTTTTGATTGCTGATTTCTGAAATCGTTCCATTTTGACATATTGTCTGCCTTTATAGGCCGTGGAAAAAAACAGATTCTATTCGGAGACTTCCGAAAAAATGTAGTTCAAAATTCCGTTTGAATTTTTAGATTTGAATAAGCAAGAAAAAGGGTTGAAACCTTTGTAAAATTGGCAGTGGCTGAGATTTTTGTCTGAGATTTGTGTGGTTACCTTGATTGTTTATTAGGTTGAAAAAAATGAGAAAGGGTAGAAGTGAATAATGGCAATAAATTTTCCCAGAAAGCAAATCCGATCCTAGCGCTCGAAAAGTCTGGTGCCAAACTCGGGGTTGAAATCTCCGTGGAGCAAGAAAATTATTATTCACCGAACAATTTTGGGACAGAAGGGGATCTGGCCTTTTATTCTCCAATCAGCTCGAAGAGCGTCTCTCCAGAACGATCAGAGTCCCCCATTAAACGTGAGTGTCCTTTCACACGAGCGTTTTGTCTGGTTTCATTGCGTGGCGCCTGCATAAATGATAAAGATTCTTCGCCAATGATTGAGAAGTTACGCCAATGATCTTTGACCTCAAATATTTTATTCGTTAAATTGTTATGGGCGATAGGGAAGCACTATAGCAATATTAATAATAAAGTCCGATGCCTTTATGAGGTATTTCATAAACATCTAATACAAGTTTTAACTCTTTGTAAGAGAAATCTAAATCAGTATAACTATTTATTTTATTTGAGTCAATCACTAAATATTTATGAGCGAGCAATATTTTAAGTTAAAATCGATCACATGTTGATTTTCTGCCTTTCTATTTCAAAATTAATCAAAAGTCTCGAAGGAATCAATTATTTCATTAGACGGGAATGCAGACTAATTTATTTATTCAATTTAAAATTTCAATATCGAGTCTTTTCTCATTGTCAGGAGAAGATAAAATATTTGTTTGGGAGTTGTATTGATTAAATAGTTTGAATGCTTATATTTTAAATGAATGGTATGATTTTCAATGTTGAGACTACTATTGTTTGTATTATTCTTGAAAACTTTCAGTTGACGATCAATCTCCACTTCTGGAAGACTTTCTGGTTAAAATTTTTCGAAGTTTGAAAGTCTTCAACTTTGAACGTCCTTGAAACATCAAATTCATTTTTATTGATATCTTTCTATTCTATTTGTCGGTTTGAACACATGGAATTCTTGAAAGCTTCTTGAACGATTACCAAATCCAAGCAAGGATTAGTGGTCGTCGCAGCTTATCTGTAAAATGATTTAATAATTATTATTATCATCACATCTGAACTGATACTAATGCATTTGTTTTTTATATATGAAACAAATAAATGCTGTTTTCATTTGAAATGGTTACTCAAAATCCAAAATTTTAATATATTTCTGGCGTAATGGAGCTTTTTCGAAGTAAAAAATCTACCTTTTAAAATGATCTACTCATAATAATTGAATAATTATAGTAAATCTTAGTGAACCGACGGCAGTAGGTCGGTGGTGGTTCTCGACTCGACGGGATCTCGAATGTCAAGCATGAACGAGCGCGGTGAGTGCTCGGGTTGGTGCTTGTTTGGGATTCTCGCTTATAGTAGTGTTTTCATTATGCTTAACTACTGTCGAGCGGAAGATTTTACGCCGAGGATGGGTGTGGGCATTTAATGCTATCGAATGTCCAAATCCAAACTCGTCTGTTGGTAATTGACTGCGCTTGGGAGTTTTGGTTTTCTGTAATTTTCCACTCCCCTGCCCAAATATTCAGGCGGGTGCGAGCGTTTTAAATAAAAATCCATCTGCAGACGGTAGGGGTTCAAGGATTCAATATTTAACTGGATTGAGTATGTCAGGCATTGCTTAGAGGCTTATCATAAGAGTTGGGGTAATTGGGGATTTCGGGAAGGTATTTGAGTTGAAGGGTTTAACGTCTGACGATCCTCGGTGGGAGAGGGAAATATAGATATGTAAAAACCCGAAAAGGGTATTCATGTATTGAAAATGTATTCTAATCTAGTAAACCTTAGTACCGCGACCCCCATGCGAGTAAAACTGAGCTGATAGTACAGTCAATCTGTCAAATTTTGTGGAACAAAATACCATAAAACATTTTTTTGCGGAAATCGCTAGAAAAGCATTCAAAAAGCCTAACCTGAAAAATGTGGGATAGTTCAGGGGCGGGTTTTTGAGAAAACTCAAAATGTTTTTGGATTTGATATATCTCGGAAATGGTAGGTTGTTGAGAAAATCTGTGAGAACAAGAAACATTGGGGGCAATGTTTTCTAGAACTTTCCTTATTGGGTCGACATGCTGCGATAAAAAGTGCGATTAATAGATGGCGCTTAAGTACCAAAAAAAGCGTTTTCTCGCTTTTTGGTACAGAAAAAATTTTTTATCGTAAAACTGTCAATGAGAAAGTTGTTCGTCTTAAAAATCCCTACAAAATTCATACAGAAACTTTTCTTTTCCGACTCACCGTTCACGAGCTATAGCGCCACAAACCTGTCACCGTAGATTTCCCATTGTTTCCGACGAGGGCGACGTTAATGTGGGTACATGATAAATCATTACTTCAGACTAAATCAATAATTTTTTTGTAAGTATGACTTTAGAATTATTCCTAATTATGATAAATTTTTATTATGAATTAATATTTTTTTTTCTTTCCAAAAATATGTTGACTTCAGTATTGAACGTGATTAAAGAAGGTTTTTAAAATTTTATATCCAACGAGCTGTACAAAAATATGCTAATAATTGGTGTTGAGCGTGCAATATGGAAAATACGTGTAAGTGTTTATTATTTCATAGAATCTTGTCTTGGTAGAGAGAAAAAATGCTCCGTCCATGCCAATTCGTATTTTATTACAAAACCAAACAGTTATTTGACAATATCAATGAAATTTGCATAGTATTGTTGAATTCTTTTTTTGCCACCTTTGCTTTCTTTTGGTGGTTCATTGGGAAAAGTGTCCGTCGGACAAGAAAAGTTTTTATACAAATTTTGTAGGTTTTTTCTTTGAGACGAACAACTTTCTCATTGACAGATTTGCGATAAAAATTTTGTTTCTGTTCCAAAAAGCGAGAAAACGCTTTTTCGGGTACTTTAGCTTCATATATTGTTTGCACTTTTCATCGCAGCATGTCGACTCGATGAGGAAAGTTGTAGAAAACATTGTCCCCAACATTTTTTGTTTCTGCACATTTTCCCAAAAACCTACCCTTTCCGAGATATATTGAATCCGAAATTTTTTTGAGTTTTCTCAAAAACCCGCCCCTGAAAGATCCCGCATTCTGTAGGTTAGGCTTTTTGAATGCTCTTCTAAAGATTTCCACAAAAAAAAGTTTTATGGTATTTTGTTCAAAAAATGGCCTTTTTGTGACAGATGGACTGTACTATAAAAGCACTGCTTAACTTCTGTGAGCAAACAAGAAGCCTTTCACAATTCTACTCGTCAAAATTGGGAAAATAAAAATACATACAAGTGGTTTGTAGTTACTTGTTTGAAATGAGAACGTATATAAAATATTTTTAAAAAATTCCCCATAAATTATTTTGTTATTTGGAATTCAAATGACTTTATAGATTTTTTTGCTTCAATTTATTCACACACTCATTCTTCAACTATTTTTTAACTTATACTGTGAAAAATGTGTCCTATTCCCTCTAATTTTGATGCCACAGGACTGTGAGGAGAAGATGTGTGAAAGAAGATTTGTGATATTGATTTAGAACCTAATGCATAAACATGAGAGTAATAATTTGTCAGTATTGAGGTTCGAAGTTCATCCATACGGTTCATAACAGATAGTGGATTTGAAGTCTTAACATTCTGCTGTTTTATCAAAGTATCAAATCACGAAATTAAACATGCAAATTAGAAATGCGCAATTGCGTTTTGACGCCATGTGAAACGATCGTGTCAAAGCACACAAGGTGTTGGTGCATGATAGAAATAAGTTTTTTTTCAAATAGAATGTAGTTCTTATATTTCAGGCCATGTCATACTTGACCGATTACTACCTTACCAACATTTTTTATATCAACAACTGACGCCCACATAAAATAAGAGATCAATTTGAGAATGGGAGAACTTAAATAGAAGACACTAACATAAGGGACGTCTGCCTTTAGATTTTAGAGTTACGAAAATAATCTTGCTTCTTTTTTAAAGAGATTTTACAAATCTACGAGTTTGAGACCATACCAACCTTCTTTAGTGTCTTTGATTCTACTTCCTAAATTTTCAACTGGATATCTAGTTCCGTGAAATCGTGGGTTTTTGGAAAAATGTCGGTAAAGTTAGAATTTGTTTGGTATTCCATGGCCTCAATGAATTCTAATTTTCATTTCTTTCCCGAAGCTCAACTCAAAGGAAGCAATGCGAAATCCAGCGACTTAGGCAACGGCGAAGTGAAGGTGAAAGAAGGCCCTGTTCCATCAGGTGAAGTGAAATTATTTGTTTATAAAGTTCAAAAATTTACCATTGAAATAGAACTAACATTAGAAGTTCTTACTATATGATTAGAACACATGGAGGACTTACCCGATTCCTATCTTACCGACAATCTACAAAAAGATGACATCCAAATTTTAAAGTATGAAAAAATGATTTACAATTTCAATTTAATTGCAAATATATAATTGATAATTTTTCAGTAAAAATTGAATTAATTTAAGTTGAAAAGCTTTACATGTCCGAGTCACAGAATCTTTTGTGAAATAGAATATGCTATTTTTCGAAGGATTTTAATGGATACGTATTTTCTTGCTAAAGTTTTGACAATTTGGACTTTTAAAGCTAATGACGCAGTTTAGAATAAATTTGTGTTCCTCTTTCTCTTATTTTTTGAAAGTTGAAAGTGATATGGTGAATATGTAAGTCGAAAAAATAAAATTAATTTTCCTAAAAAGTTATGAAAAAGCCTCTTGACCCTTTTCTTCAACTCCGTGTTTATATCATTCCTATCTTCTTCTGTTTCTATTACCTTCTTCGGTTCTTCTCTAACCTTTCTCTCTTTCCCTCCCAACAGCCCTTTGAAGTACTCCGTCCATTCACTCATTTTTATATCCTCATTCGCTCCTTTCTTCTTCATCTTTCCCTGTTTATTACCTCTCATACCTTTTCTTCCTTTACTGCTTTCTCCACCTCCTCCTTATATCTTACCTTTTCCTTCTGCTTTTTCTCTTAGATCATTTCCTCATATTCTTGTTTTCTCTCATTGTACTCCTTTTTGCTAATCTTCCCTCTTCTCCATTTTCTTACACTCTCCTTTATTTTTTCTTTACCTTTTTTACATTCCTCATCCCACCAACCTTTGCTTTTTATGACGCCCTTTCCTTTTGGTCTTACCACCTCTTGTACCTTATCAATCACTCCCTTAATTCTTACTATTATCTCGTCCGTCCCCTCCTCTTCTATACCTTTATATTCTCTTTCTTCATTGTTTCTCTGAATTCTTCCAACTTTCTCTCCCCCAGCTACCCATGTTTTCCTTTTTTTACCTTTCCACTTCCCTTCTCACCTCTAGAATGTCTATGACCGCCTCCTTCTAAATTTGCTATTACCGGAGAGTGCTCAGAGCCTATCTTACTACCCACTTCCATTCTCACCATTAGTTTTCTTATCCTTTCTTCTGCTAGAATGTAGTCTATTACGGTCTCACCTTTCCCTGTGGATGTTATTTCACCATCCTCGTCCCTTTTTGTATTTCCATTGCAGATGAACCACTCAGCTTCTCCTATCAAGTTCAGAAGTATCCTACCCTCTCGATCTGTTTCTCTGTGTTTCGATTACCTCATGAACGCCTCCTCCTCTTCATCCCATACTTCTCCTCCCCGTTCCCCAGTCCATGCATTCAGGTCACCCCCGATCAGTACCAGCCCCTCTCCTTTTTCTTCAATCCACCTCCTTATAACTTTCCATCCCTCCTCTTTCCCTCTTCTCCTGTAAACACATACAACTGCTACCCTTTTTTCACCCAGTTTCATTCTTCTCATCATAACTCCTTCCTTTGTTTCGCCATCATCCTCAGATCCCTGTTCTACCACGAGATCACTTCTCACCCCTGATACCATGCCGCCCATCCCTCTTCCTTGTTCATGATCTTTTCTTGCTTTTTGCATTTTCCAAACATATCCTCTTGGTAACTTTTTTCCTGTACCTTCCCAGTCTTTCTCCTCCACCCATGTCTCACTTATCATTATTACGTCCCATTTTTTCAATTCCTCCAAGAAACCTAGGTTTATTTTTCTAACCTGACACATTCCAGAATGCCACTTTCACCTCCCTCTTTTCTTTCGTTCTCGTCTCTATGTTTGTTTGCCTTTCATAAACCCCGCTGCGTTTCCTTGAATCCCACCCCACCGTTCTCCGTACATTTCCCTCCCTTGCCTTGATTGACAGACTTTCAAAACTTCTCTTACTCTTTCCTACTTTCTTCCCATGCACTCTGCCTTGTTCGTCATCCATTTTCTTTTCCTCTCCTGCCGCGCCATATCTTCTTCGATTCTCTCTGTTTTTCCTTTCAACAATCTTTTTTCCCTATTATTTCGAATCTATCCTCCTCACTTCCTACGGTTACCAAACACATGCCTTTCCTCTCTTTTTTAATCCTTCCTATTCTCCTTACTGTTTCCACCCTTATTCTTGCTCCTATGTCCCTAATCACTTTCCTCACCTCTTGCTCTCCTTTCCCGCTTTTTATTTCCATCCCCTTGATCACAACGTTCTTGCTTCTCCTCTCTCTTTGTTCTCCTTCTATCTGTCTTTCTATCTGTGTCGATATCCTCTGTACATTCGTAACATCGTTCTGCGCGCTGATCCCGCCTTCATCTACTTTCTCGCTACTGATTGTCCTCATACCCTGCTCAGCCCTTGCTTCTAATTTACTCCGTCTATCTCCTAATGCTATAATTTCTATTTTCCTGCGTTCTTCATTTTCTCTCAAATGATTTTCTACACTTTCCAGTTTTTTCCATACTTTCTCTTTTTCTTTTTCCCACTCTTCCCAATTCTTTCGTAACTTTTTAACCTCCTCCTTGGTCTCACCCCCTTTTCTACCCAAATCATCCAGTTTTCCACGCATTTCCTCTCTAAACCCCTTTATCATTTTTACGATAAGATTTTCCACCTTCTCTCTTTCCGGTGTTTTCCTGTTCGATTTGCTTTTTTTAAATACTCCCATCGTAATACTTGCCATTAATTAAACAACTAAATTTTTATTTTAGAGAACGATATCTCAAGGTTTTCCAAGAAAGATGTCACTAACGGGCATGTCGAAGGAAAGAAATCAGCAAACAGTGGCAAATTCCATCACAAAAATCGACGTAGTAGCCATGGAAATCGCAAAAAAAAGTAATTATAGGGAGTGTGTTGTTCTTATCCCCTAGATGGAAGTAATTTGAATGAATAACTGTTTGATTCAGCGGAAATGAAATGTTCAATTACTCCGATAAAATGAGCCCTCCTTAAAAAGGTCGTTTTGTGGTATATATTGTATCTGTGCTCTTGAAAAAAAATTAATGACTTTTTCGACTGGATATCGATTATAAATATAAATATAAAAATAACTGCATCAAAGAAGCAAGGATTTAGATGTTTCTACAATATGTAAAATGTAAAGTCCGTTAGCTTTAGGAAAAAGTTTAGAACTTCGAGTGAAACTCATCAAATTAATAATTTGACACATTCAATATCGAGCGCAACTTTTGATTGGAATATGTTAAATAATCATTTTCATTGTCATCAGTTCGCTAATTTTCATACTACAAATGTTGACAGAAGTTCGACTGTGGAATCGGGCCATTTTGTGTTTGAGAGATGAGTTTTTATAAATAATTGTTCAAATTTCTTGTTTGATTATAACAGAAAGCAAGAGCTTTTTATTGTTAGTGTGTACTTGAATATATGTTACTAATAAGTTATTTAATCTCGTAATCAGAAGCGTGTTGTGGATTCAGAAAGTGTTAATATGTTAATTGTACCTATAAATACTCGTCAGTAGAAAAAGTTGCTCAAGTCAAATAAAAAATCAAATTTTTTCTCCTTTCATAAACTAGCATAAATTGCCCCTACTTAGTTCATAATTGCATTACATTTAAGTGAGAAAGAACTGTCATTTGCGCACGTGTCAACGGTGACGGATCGGAACAGCTTATATTGTGTTATCTCGGTCAGAGCTCATATTAATAAGGGCAATAATTATGCGTAGCCGTTTGTATCCTTCGCTGTTACCGTGACTCGAAAATCGAGTTTCCCAGTGTTTCCTCGCGCTCCTGTGTTAGCCCATGTTCTGGGAGTGCTGTTCGAAACCAACTCGAGTGGGTGTCAGTCGTTTACACACTGTTATAATGCAAAACATAGGTTGTGGGGAGTCATAAGACACTTTTAGTGGGGAACTGTGAGACATTCCATATCAGTGTTTCGCGGTACGTTAAATTGTATTTTGTTTGGTATTCTGGACTTTTTCCCGTTTTGCAGCCACCACGCCGCGTTATTACGCAAAAAAGGAGATAAGCTTGATTATGCTGCCAATGTTTTCACATGCAAAAACTGTGAAAGTGACTTATATTTTTTGAAATTATTCCTTAATAATTATTCTAAACCCATTCTCTTAGCCCTAATGAAGTTGTTGGCTTGAAGGTGTTGAGTTTTAATTCGGTTTACGCGGTGTCTCATAATTCTCTACCATTTTCCGAAATCTCGAAAAGTCACTCTTTCTTAAAAAGTCATGTGAATTTCCAGAAAAAAATTATTTCATGAATCGGTATGAGCCAGAAGTTTTGTTTTTACATATAGTAAAGGTCAAGGTTCTCCGTATTTAAAAAAAAAATTTTTGGCAGAGATATTGTGCAAAAATGATGTGTGTCTCAGAATTCCCCACTTTCCCCTACGTAAAAATTGGAACAATTTATATGATTTAAGGGATATGAGACCTACATTGTTTCCATAACCATTCACAGGGGTGCCATTCTGCCCTCCCATAAGACTTGGGAAAAGGGGGAGGTATGTGACTCGCATTATTTCTATAACCAGTCACAGGGGTGGCTTGTCGTCCATTATGTTCTCGGAAAAGGGGAAGGGATATGTGACATACATTATTTTAATAACCATTCCCAGGGTAGTGTGTACGCCTCCCACGAGACTTGGGAAAAGGGGGAGGGATGTGACCTACATCAATCTTCTGTGATAGGTCAGTATACTTCCCACCCCTCCTCAAATAGAAAAAGAGATCCGAGTTGTAACCATTAACTCTTTTTTACTGTAACTGTACACTCGCCACTTCACATGCGGAAGGAAACTCGTGATGTTACGAATCACTATTTTGTGACCAATCATTCTTATATTATCAGTCACTATACTGTCACCCCCTTCCCCACACAACTCTGAAATCCCTGACATTTTCTCTGGCATGCTTGAAATACACTTTTAAAAAAACAGGTTAAAGAAATATTATCGCTACCGGTAGTATTTTTTTTTACCTGTACCGGTAGTGTCTACACTTCGTTTCCCATAGGACACACTACAATTTGGTAAAAATAATAGTTAAAAACATTGAAAGTATTCGTACTTTGACAGAGAACTTTCTTCATAAATTGGCACTATGTTAACTACTTCGAGGTATTGTTTTCAAAAATGCGAACATTAACTAATTTCTCAAATGTCTAATGTTTTGATGATATTTCAAAGGTACAGACAAATTATATAATTGAAGTTTTTACATTCTGGTCTCCAAAAGATGTCTAATTCTTTTGTGATATCCTACATCCCCGAATAACAAGCAAACGTTTTGCAAACGTTTCTAAAACGTTTTCTGGCAAACCAAAAGGTTTAGAATTCTTGTTAAGAAAAAGTTTTTGAAAACGTTGGATACTTCCGCGTTCGATCAATGCAATTTTGAGTGACTACAAACTCAACACGTATTTCAAACGTTTGGAAAACGTTTGATCCAAAAATTGATCCGATAGATGGCGTGTTCTCTCTCGCAAGTTAGAGGTTAGTATGGTGATTACTATGTATATTATACGACTTTAAAACATATCTTCATAAGAAAAGACACAGAAAAGTTATCATCAGAAATTAGGGTATGGTCTAAATACCATTAAAAGTATATGAGCTACTAACAAAAAATTTTATTTTGCGATCAAACGTTCTTCAAACCTCCTTGAAACGATTCTTAAGCGTTTCACAAAGGTTGGATAAACCTTTTTTTAAACGTTTGATGAATGTTTTGCAAGCGTTTTCGAGACGTTTGGAAATTTCATCTGCTCAAATTCTGCTTGGTCTACCGTTAACAAACGTTTTCAAAAGGTTCATAAAAAGTTTTGTTCAGTCGAAGGATTAAAAATTTTGAGAAGTACCCGACGTTTTGAAAACGGTTTGAAACGTTTGTTGCATCAAAATTCACAAAAGTTTTAACGTTTTCCAGAAAAAGTTTTCAAAACGTTTGTAAAACGTTCGGTGTTATCCGGGTCACTTATCAAAAAAGATTTTTAAAAAATGTAAAACAATTCCCAGCTTCGAAAATGATTTTACCCGCAAAAAACTGCCAGGATGAGTTTTTTAGAATTTTAGAATTTTTTTAGAAATGAAAAAAGAAAGGAAAGTGGAGTTTTCCTAAAAGTCTTCTCATGTTTTTAAAATCTGCCGAAGAAAGTGAATAATATTTTCCTTTTTCATTTCTTCAATATTTGTTTACAGTTTCTGCTGATACATCGAAGGCATTCCATACTTTTTGAGAGCAAAACCATTAGTTTTTTACGGGAAAAACCATTTTCGAAGCAAGGGAATGTTTAATGCTCACCCTGTAAATGGTTATAAAAATAATGTAGGTTACATATACCTTCCCCTTTTCCAAAATCTTTTGGGTGCAAAAAGACACCCCTATGACTGGTTATAGAAATATTGTAGGTCACATTCCTCTCCCTTTTTCCAACTCGAATAACACACAAACGTTTTGCGAACGTTATTAAAATGTTTTCTGGCAAACAAAAAACGTTCGGAATTTTTTATAAGGAAAACATTTTGAAAATGTTCTGAAACCGTAGATACTTCTGCTGATTGTGACTACAAATTCAACACGTATTTCAAACGTTTTCAATATGTTTGGAATAATTTCAAAAGAGATTTGGTAAGTGTTCAAAAGAAGTTTGAGGAACGTTTGAGAAGTAAAATTTTGAGCGATCGAAATTACGACCGTTTCATAAAAGTTTTGTAAACGTTTGGAAAAGGTTTGATCAAAAAATGATCCGATACATGGCGTTATCTTTCTCGCAAGTGTCAGGAAACTATGGTAATTACTATATATACGACTTTCGAACTTATGTTTATGAGAATAGAAATGGAAAAAATATCATTGGAAATTGGGGTATGGTCTAAATACCATTAAAAGTATATGAGCTACTAAATTTTTTTTAAATTTTCTATCAAGCGTTCTTCAAACCTTCTCAAAACGTTTCCTAAACGTTTTACAAACGTTTGGCAGTCGTTTTTCAAACCTTACAAATGTTAGATGAACATTTTGTTAACGTTTGATAGATGTCTTGCAAGCGTTCAAGGGACGTTTGGAAATTTAATCTGCTCAAATTTTTCTGCGCCTTACGTTTACCAAACGTTTTCAAAACGTTTATAAAAAGTTTTGTTCAGTCAAAGCATAAAAAATGTGCGGAAGTATCCGAGGTTTTGAAAACGTTTTTTTCACAAGAATTTACAAACGTTTGCAAGACGTTCGGTGTTATCCGGGAAGTGTCGTGGGGGGGGGGGGAGGCTATGACTGGTTATGGAAATAATGTTGCGCACAAATCTCCCCCTTTTCACAAGTCTCGGGGAGGGCTGAAAGGCACCTTTGTGAATGGTTATAGAAATAATGTCGTTCAAATATCTGCCTTTTCCGAAGTCTCGTCGGGGGGCGCTAAGGCACCCCTATAACTGGTTATAGAAATAATGTAGGTCATATATCCTAAAACAAAATTATTTCGAAAAAGAAACCGGTAAAAAAATTTCATTTTCATCATTCATTTCATCATCATTTTTTGTTGAGTTATCATGTTTACAGACGGACAGACATGCAGAATACCATCGCCAAAACATGATTTTCGGCTCCAGGGGTCCTCAAACGTAGAGATCCGTTGAAAATTAAAGATGTGGAATTTCGGGTGATGCTGATACTTTCTCAATCATAAATGATGAGAATGTAATAAAATTTTCGGTTTTCCATTATTAGTCCGGGAGTCAGTGACACATTTTGGTTTGTCATCTGAAAGTGTATGAAACTTTGAGGAACGCTTAAGACATGTGTGTAATGAACCGTAATAACCTTTATCAGCCAAACCAGTGATGGAAACATCTTCCGCTGCTCCAAAAAACTCGTAAAAAAAAAAAAAAGATTTTGTCATCTGAAAGTGTATGAAACTTTCTCAGACGTTAGTTTTTATGATATAATAAAGAAAAAAATTCT
>WSXT02206217.1:0-18213 GCA_011762715.2 Neuroterus valhalla
AAATAGGTTGGTCAGTGGTTTGAGAGCAGATTCTATCCCCTGAGCCACAGCAAAGGTGATTGCCTCGGAGACCCCGGCCCCCAAATCTGACGTAGATGTAGAATCTGTACAATCTGATGTAGAATGTTAAAATATATAAAGATTGTATAAAGGTGGGAATAGCTTTAAGAATATACGTGAAATCGATTTGAACTAGGTTGAAGAAAATGCAATAGCAGAGGGAAGTGAAGGGTAAAAATTTAATGGATCTCAGACAAAGAGGCTTTGGACTGTTGGGCATCTGAAGAGCAAGGAGTGCATCCGCTGCAACGCGTTCACGCAACTCCTCAAGTGGCAACGTAACATCATATGCCATAAGCTCATCAGTTGTCACTTCCCTTACTCTCCTTCGTGAACCTTCGAACTCAAAAATAATCTGAACTTCCCAAACATCATATACTACTCAGACGATACGTCAATTATCAAACAGTCCGAAGCATACATTCTTTTTTGCTACTTATTCTGTTCTCGTATCAAGTTTTACGAATCTCTCACCATCAACTTTTTTTCTCAAACGCCTAAATGAATCGTCACATCAGAATGTGCCACCAGGTTTCTTTACACGTCGCGGAGAATCATGCGAGTTATCAGGATCTGGCATTTTCGGCAGGAGCAGTGCCCCTTGAAGATGAACTTAACAATTTCGGAACAGTAGAAATACGAAGTATTTATTATAGAAGAATTAGGAGAGTTGATTCGAGGAAAAGGTGAGAAAAGTAAGACCAAGAAATGGATATAACGAAACTAATTATGGTAAGGAGAAGAAGAGAAGGTTTGGCGTGCGTTAAAGAGAACAAAGAAAATACATGAAGGTGATTACAGGCGAACATGAAGGGGAACATGTGCTAGAACTAGAAATTAATAATGCATTTGAATCAAATGTATAGCATGTTTGTATAAGAGGAAAGGAAGAAGTAAGAGGATGAGAAGAAAATGTTAAGAAAATTTCTGGAAGAAGAGAGACTAAACGTAGAATACATGGAAGACTTCTCTAAAATTAGAAGAGAGAAAAGAGAAGAATAAGAGAGTAAAGGGGGCAGTAAATGAAAGGTCTGAGTTCAATAAAGAAGGAAAAGCATAAGTGTAGCTGAAAGAACACAGTAAGATTTGGTGAAGTTTGGAATCAATAAATGAGTAAAGCAAAACAAAACAAAAGCTATGTAAATCTTTAGGCGGCACATTATGGATAGAGTGGAATAGGGGGGGGGGGGGGTGATGGAGGAGAATAGAAGGTTGCCTGCGAAACTGAGCAACGTTAAGAGACGATCAAGCAAGGGAAGAGAAGGCAAGAAGGAAGATATATATTTCAACTATGAGCATTACCTGCCGAATCAAAATTCTTTAAAAATGACCTAATAATTACAGGCCTTAAGACGATCAAGAAAAAAATCTCTACAGGTGCTAGGTTACAAATTTTTTCCTGAGAAAATGGCGCGTGTTCTGCCTTAAAAACTCATGTCATTTAGGATGAAACCATAAAGTAATAGGAATGACACTGAAATAATATTATTGCTTCTGAATTTGAGTTGCACGAAATAACAGAATATTTTTATTTGAACCATAATTTTAGTAATAAAAGTTATAGAGAAATACTGCTTTGAAATGGCAAATGTCGCGAGAAATTCCTGTCCTGTAGGCTCGAAAACTGAACTATTTTGATGTAATATCACCCCTTTTGGGTAATTTTATGTTTGAGAAATAAGATTCTTTGTTAAAAATTCGTCATTTTTGTATAAATTCAACCGCTGTTGATGAAAAATTAATTTTCTTCTTGTGAAACATTCACTATCTTATCTTTATTTAGAAATTAATCTCTTAGAGTAAACTTTAAATTTCGCGGTGCAACATTAGAATGTTTTCTTGATCAAAATATCACCTTCCATATTATTCGTTTAGCATCCAACTACTCAATTTGAAAATTCAACTACTTGGTGAAAAAATAAGCTTTTCCGAGAAAAATTCACTTTTCTTCTTTGTTCATCGAAAATTCAATTATTTAGTCGAATGTTCGTCTTTCTGGATGGAGAATTGAGAAAAATCGTTTAGGAACTCATCGTTCTTCTTTCAAAATTCATGTTTTCAGAGTTTTAAATTTCAATATCCTGTTGAAAGAAAAAATGAAATTATCTTGTTAAAAAATTATCGTTTTTGTTCGTGAATTCAACTTTTTCCTTGAAAATCCGTCTTTTTGGATAAAAAATAAATTTTTCTGATATTGAAATATCATCTTTTCTTGAAGGGAATTTGTCTTCTTGGCTTGAAAATAACTCAGTCTTTGATATGAGTTAATTTCTTTTTTGATGAATTCGACCAACTGGTTTGAAATAAATTTTTTTAGTTCCACAATTCGTCTGTTCTGCTTGAAAGTTAAACTATCCAGTTGTAAATGAATCTGTATGATCTGAAATGAATTTTTTGTTCTGCTAAAAATTTGATAAAAGTAATCAAATTCAACTTTTGTAAATGATATATAATTCGAAAAAATTCTCAACCAACAAAACAGACGGATAGCGATTAAAAATGCTAAGTCATCAACTTTGAATTGAATTTTTAACTTGAGAATTCACTCACGTCATTAGATGTGTAGCTACAAGAATTAGTTTGTGAAGCAAAAAGAACATTCCCATATCAAAAATAAGAGTTTCCAACGAAATACATGAATCTTTCATTATGTAGTAAAATTTTTATAAAAAAGAGATTCATTTTTAAGTTGGAAAAATGAGATGGAAACAAAAAACAGTCTCCTAGTCAAATATATTAATGATCTATCAAGGAACCTAAATCTTCATGAAAAAATGAGTTTCTTACCAAACATTGGAAAGGTTTTACCAAAAATGAAAACCTTGATTTCCAGTTTGAAAACTTGAACCTAATTCCTTTTCTAGACAAAACTACGAATAATTATGACATTTATTCTCGGAACGAAGAGATTATTTTTGAAACAAGAATATTGTTATTCACACAAGGAAAATTTTGTTGAAATCAGTCCAATTTGCAACCAAACGATACAAAATTCCAGCGAAAAAAAAGGTTTTTCAAGCAAACAATTTCATTTCCCACAAAAGAGTGTGATTTGCAATTAAAAAATCGAATTTCAAACATGAAAGTTCAATCTGCAACTGAGAAGAATGATTATTCAATGAACTTGTTGAACTTTGAACAGAATAATTTCATATCAAACAAAAAAAAAGAAATTATATCCGGAGAAGATTATTTTCCAACGAAGAATAGTTGAATCAAAGGAGATAAATTTTCTAACCGAAAGTGGAATAGTCAAAATTATGAGCCGAAGGAAAAGTGTTCAGAAAGGATCTATTAAAAAAAAGAGTTAGAACTTTAACAAAATACAGAAATTCCTAATGAAAACACAATTCCAACCAAACAGTTGTATTTTTATTTAAAAAAAAAAGAAAAAGAAATTTTGTTGGAAGAAATGAATTTCCTACAGTCGAAGAAGCGTTTTCAACCAAGAGTATTATTTATAATACAACTATTCACAATTATACAATTGTTCTCGAAGTAATTGAACAAATAAAGTGTTGTCCCATGCAATTTGTATTATTGTTTTGCCCTCGGCGTGCGACTATCTTCCCAAATGACGTCACGTCATCGGTGAGGAATATACGGCTAACAGTTTTCACCAGCAGCCGTAACAGACACATTCCAGAAAAACAGCTTTGACTTACAATTTGATTTGAATGCGTCATTTGAAAACGCTGGTAATGGTAGGCCATCCTAGGGACTCGTCTGAATTAAACTGTACCGTGATCAGTTGGATAACGGCAGTACATTTGTTTTTATGCCTCTTAGAAAATTTTTTCCGAGCGTATCGTGCAAAAATTGAGAGTTTAACTCGAGAACACGTTGAGAACCAAAAGCAAAAAGGCGAATCTCTCTTACTGCATACTCGGCCATCTTCATTATTTTAGAAAATAGAGAAAGAGAGGAAGCGGGAAGCAGGGAGAGAGTGAGAGAGAGACATGGATAACAAGGAAAAGAACTAGAAAGTTGGGTAGGACTGAACCTTTCGACGAGGCTTTCATATGATCACGATTCAACTCAACAAACTGAAAAAAATTTCCTTAGTTTTACTGCGCTGAGCAATGTGAAACAATTGGGACCCATGCTGAACTTTGTAATGTTACAGCTCGACTGACACGTTACAGTGTTCGCGGGTATAACCTACTTGTACGAGAATGTGCATATTTTTGAAATAGTATATAGCATAGACGCATCCTGTCACTACTCTATATTTCAGTGAATATTCTATTAGATACTGTGAATTAAATGTTAATCGAACAACTCGCAATAAGAAAACAATACAGACTCCACGGAGAGAACCAGCCTGATGTGTTCAACGCGCTGATTAATTGCATCAGCCTGTATTCAACGCGCACGCGCCAACTGGTAAAATTACCAGCAGAGGGCAACCTTCCAAGTCGAATGTATCTTCACATGTGTTGTGAATTATGGTTTCAAACTAAAAAGTTCAGGAAAAGGACATTTTTTTGGATATTTAAAACAATAAGTGCTGAAGTAAAATTGGATCTGAGTTTGTCAGCAGGTATTGTTGTAAGTACTAGATATTTTTAGTATTTATAAGACTCAGCGAAATGGTGACGTCAAGTAGAGGGAAACAAAGATCAGCTGCCTTGTGGACCCAGGTCCTATCCTCCATTCCAATTCTGTTACAGGAGTATTTCATGGTTCTGGAAGGTTCTTAGAGTCGTATTCGTAGTGTATCAAGTATTTCACATTGGAATCTGGAAGGAACATATTCAAAAAATTTGCCCTCTCGCTTCAGAAACTATCGCGACATAATAGCCTCAATTTTTGTTTGTAACTCGCAAAGAGTTATAGTTGTTCAGGTTGGATACACGAGAGGACACCAGTTTCCCGCCAAAATGCCAGTAGCACGCTGTATTTCAGAACAGCTACCAACCGCACCCAACGCTGTTTAACTTCAGTGATCGCACGGGAATAAGTTTTCCAAGTGTGTCACAGCTTTTGAAATTTTCTTCTGATAATTTATAATGATCAATTCACATAAAGTAAGTTGCGAAATTCGCACTTATTAAAAGTAAACTAATTTGTGATTCTACTTAACTCCAACTTTAGAACCTCATCATCAAATTTTATGAAAACAGTGATTTTTCTTCCTTCCAAACCCCGGTTCCTTCGGTTTGATAAATTTATCAAATAAAGATTTCCCAATTCAATAGAGGAAATGTTTGTAATAGGTAAACACGCGCTAAAGACAACGTTTCTGAATCAAGTTAAAACAGGCACCAACACATACAATTACACTCAAGGCCGTAGCTACATGGGAGCAGAAGAGGTTTCAAGCTACACAAAAATTATTGACAGGGTCAATGGTCATATCAAAGACATATATGGAATATCAGTGTCTCAGTGAACTCTGTGAGAAAAAATGTGATAACCTACCCCGAAATTTTTTTCTGGCTACGGCCTTGCACTACACTCACGACATCGTCGTCCTTGGTCCAAGTACTGAAGCTGAAATTTTGCGTTTAGGGAACATTATCGATATATCTTTACGAAAAATTGTCGTTTTAATCCATGATCAATCAAAGTCGGACTGAATGATCACTGTTGAGTTTGTCAGCTAGAATTTTACATGTGTTTGATGGAGCTGAAATGTTGATGTATCTCTATTCTCTCTTATATTATCTTTTCCAACATGGATACATCATTTAACAAAATTCATGCAAAAAACTCATCAGAGGTGCATCGTCTTTTGCTATTTCTTCTGTATCTTGGAGTCCCGCGTGTACTGCGTCTTTGTGAGACGGGGCTCCGGGTGCGGCTTCTGGATCTCTGAAGAACAAGAAGTGCATCAGCTGCGTCGTGTTCACGTAACTCCACCAGTGAAAACGTTACACCATAGGCTATGAGCTCATTAGTTGTCAAAAACTTCACTGACCTTCTGTATTTATCACACTCAATAGAAGTCTGAACTTCCCAAACATCAAACAATGGTTGAACAATACCTTCCTCATCGAGCCATCCAAAAACGATATTCTTTCTTGCTACCAGTTCCGTATTAGTATCAAGTCTTACATACGTTTTTTCATCAACTTCTCTCCTCAAATGTCTGAATGATGCGTCATATGGAAATGTCCTGACGGGTTCCTCTGCATATTGCGGTGAATCATACAATTTATAAGGGTCCGGCAATAATGGTAGAAGTGGTGCTCCTTGAAAGAAATGATTGAATTGAATACATTGCAATGTGAGAGCTTCAAGGAAGGGATTCAAAGAGGAGAGTTGGAAAATGTACGATAATATGAGATAGCAAATAAGGGGAGTGAAAGAGGAGGTGGAAAGTGAGACAGAGATGAGGTCAATGGGATAAATCAGGGAAAATAGAAGAAGAGAGGGTCTGACGTAAGTTAATGAGCGTGGAAAACAGGAATAAATGGAGTGGGAGGGAAAGGCGAGGGAGAAATATATGTGTCAGGAGAGCCAGTGAGCAAACTATAAATAAAGAATGCATATAGATTGAAAGTGTCTGTTGAACTCGATCTTGTTCAATATGGTGATTTCTGATATGGAGCAGATTCTGGATGAAACATAAGGGGCAGTACGGCTAGGGAAAGGAAAAAATAAAGAGCTGGCTCATGTAGATAATATAGTGCTCTTTGTTGAGAGCGAAGAAGGAATAGCATGTCCGATAATGTGATTAGCAAAATACCTGGATGAGAGAAAACAAGGCCTTATACTGATTAAACGGAAGTTGAGATTAGGAAGGGTCGAACGGGAGCAAAAGAGTTAGATATTAGGATGGAAAGGTATAAAGTTATATGGGTCAGAAGGGTGGTAATAGAATGAGAAGAAGAAGATAGAGGAGTTGCAAGGGGAAAAAATAATTAAACCATTTTAAAAAATTGAGGTTGAGGGTAAGAATAAGTCAGAAACTGTTAAAAAAAGATAGAAGGAAAAAAAGAGTGGGTTGTAGGGATAACGGGATAGAGAAGTTTAGGGGAATCGAGATGCAATGAGTTGCAAATGGTAGTGGAAAGAGAAGTATTGCCAAAGTTCATGAACAGAGAATAGTTTCAAGAAAGATAGATAGAAATAGCTAGATGAAGACCAGGAAATAGAGAGAAACAAGTAAAATATTTAGATGACGCTTAAAAGAGGAAATTAAGACATTGGATCATGCATGAGGTGGTTGTCTGGGAAAGAAGAAGGAGAGAGAAGGATAACGAGAGTATTTCGAATAAATTTAAGAGAAGTAGGGACTACAGGGAGAATGAATGGAAAAGGTGGTAAAAGTTAGAAGACAGATAAAAGGTGACCGATAGAATATGGTGGAGAGTAAGAGGGAAGCTTGGTAAAGAAGAAGAAGTATATTTAAAAATTCAACATCAGGGATTTTGAATATGTAGTTCAAAACGGGTCAGGGATTTTGAATATTTAGTTCAAAACGGGTCAGGGGAAGTCAAAGAAAACCAGATTAGGTCGAGAATTTTTTAGAAAAAATTGGGACCTCAAGAATATCGTTTGGTTGTCGTCAATGAAGATGTTTGACAGAAGTTTAGGAACATGCATCTTTTGAACTTGAATCATAAATCACTAGCAGAAATGACATTGCTTTACTTTCTCTTAAAGGATCCTAGATTGAAAAAACAGTTTTCTCAGTAAGATAGTCGGATCCCAATCAAATTGATCAATCTCTCACCCAAATTATAGATCTTCATCGAAGTAGTTAGACTCTCAAAGGAGCTGATGCTTTTCAAACAAGAAAGTTTCTCTCTTACTAGATAGAAGAATCCATTCTCATAATTTTATCATAAGTTATCTAGATTTTGCCAGAAGTTGTATGGAGGAATTCGGGAAAATCTGATTTTGTTCTAAACATATCATGCGAAAGGTAAGCGACAACCTCGAGTATTATGATTGGTCGCAACTTCAACGATTCATTATATTCGGCTGAAGAACCACAGAACGGAGTCTGGAATACGCAAACTGAAGAAATCTCAAAAGTGCCGAAATTATATATTTTTAGAAACAGTTATTATATGATCATTGAGAAATTTTTTCAATAAACTGCTCATATTCACTCTTATTATCCCAAATATTTATAAAAACGGCGGAGGAGATAAATCTAATACTATTAGGTCCAAGTTCCACCTTTAATTTATGTGACTCAGTGAAGTTTCACCTTTCTATCAGTCAAATTCATATCAAGTGATTCACAATATACCTATTTCAATGAATATAATAATTACTATCCATATGTACATACATATGTGTATTCTACATGTTATAATGGTAATAATCCTACTAATATTTACCAATAGAACGGAGACAGACCACCAAAGTGAGGAACGGACTAGAAAAAAGGGTCTTCATTTTCTCTTAAACAAATAAATTCGGCGAGGAGAAACTGAAGCACTGTTTTAATTTTCTTATTACACGTAACAGGAAAATGAGAACAATAATGATTCTCATTATATTCCATCACAATATCAGTTATGTTAGCAATGAGGCTAGATAGCCTTGTGAAAATAAGACGTTTTAAATGTTATCTTCCTTTCAAGATCATCAATATTAACACAAATATTTTTCCACAGAGTTAGGCTCGAGATCCTGAGAATAATCAAGTACACATTTTTATGTAATAATACTGTTAGAGAGTTAAGAAACAATCGTATACTCTGCTTTAGTATTGGCAATGTAACATTATCGGACTGATTGGACATTAAAACTAGCCCTAATCATTTTACAATCAAACTTGATAATCTCATAACCTTAATTATGCAAAGGAGATTCTTACGATATAAAGCATTGTAGTCCAAATCATTAAAAAAAATAATATTATTGTGGGTTTACTCAAGGGAGAAATGATTACGCACTATATTAATGTGATGTGATTAATAGAAGTATCGCGAGTCAAAAGAAATGTTTGTTTATTGAAGAATTTCATAATTGCTCAAATTTCCTTGCACAACGAGGCCTTAACCATAAGATAAAGTGCAAAGTCATTATGATGGAGAAATTCGAGCTAAATTCAATTTTGAAAATAAAATAGTTTCAGATAATTCTTCAATAGTTTGTTCGCACGAGGTCTTTATCTTGCGACAAAGTTTAAAGTCATTACGATGACGAAATTCTGAGTTGTATACGAAAGGTAAGGATGAAAAAATTTGTCATTTCATGGTGAGTTTGCAGAGAATACTTTGAATTAAGAATTCAACTAAAAAAAAAAAAAAGATCCATTCATGCACAACGAGGTCTTCACCGTAAGATGAAGTTCAAAGTCGTTTCAATCATGCAATTTATGAAGAGAAAATAATAAAAATTTCGCAAACAAACTCTCTACTGTATTTGAATTCAAATGTGAATTTAAATAAAATCCTTCATACAGCTCCTTCAAAAAAACATTCATACAGTCTTCAACTTCGTCCGGATCCCATACCATTTCACCACCAGCATTCTCGATTCCGACTACATCAGTGCTAGTACTTCCTCTTTTTATCTTCTAAACCCATTTTCGAAATTGTTCCTCATTTCCTCGCGCGTATTTCATCATTCTACCACGCATCACCGGACTTTTTTTCCTACAATCGCAGTACCACACACTTCCAATGCACCCTTGGAGATGCCATTCCGCAGTATTATCCATGCACCGTCTACATTTGTGTTGCCTTATTCTGTCTTCCAATCTTCCTTGTAACCCCCTCAGTATTTATCCAGCTTTCCACGATATACCATTTCCACTTACGGTTTTTGCAGATTTTACGTTCCGACTCGCATATTTTTCAAATTTTCTAATAAATTGTCTTCTCCTCTATCCTTGACGTAGACACTTAGAAACCCTCATAGCTCTTTTATCTTTGAAAAGTCCTCTCAGGCTTCCGTCCGCTACAACAAACTTGATCATACTATGGCATTTGCATCCGCACCAAGTTGTATCATTTTATGTCTCAATCAAGTGCTTGTACTAAACAAATCTTTTTTTTTTTAAGAATAGAATCATCAATTGATCTTCATAACCAGTCATTTTTGGGTTCCCGAAATAACCAAGTACTCTGTCAGTACCTTCGCGTTGCACATCAACCCGACGGTTCATGTCTTCCAGTAATATTATTCTTGTGCCAGAATCGCATGTTTCTATAATATCATCCAACAAGACCCAGGAAGTGTCCCTGGTCTCTCTACTATCACCATCAACAGAAGTATAACAGGCTACGACCATCAGCCTTCTGATTCCCACCTTCATTCTCAACTATGATCGTCTATGAAATACACTCATACACTTTGACGCTTTTCTTTTACAGTGTTTTCCTCACATCTATTAATTTTACATAAATATATTCATTGTTTATATATTTATAGTTTCTTTCAAATTATTTATTTATTCGTTATATTTTTCTATGTGAAAATTGAATACCTTAACTGAGAATACTCTTATTCAATAAAATGGTGAAATTCAGTTTGTAAACCCTATGCATTGTCTCCAGCACATTTCGAACGTTCCCCAGGGTATATTCGAATGTTACTGAATAAATTACTTTCATTTTGAATGAGTATCTTTTCGGAATAGCATGTGCCGCGTAGAGAATCATGGCTTGGTGTGCTATACTGCGGGTGAACACTCCACGCGGTTGTAGAAAAAGCGCATTTATTTCTACGGGGGCAGCTCCGGGCAGCGCTTGTTGAATAAATCGAAAAACTTTTACTCTTTGGCGATCAAAGCGGAAAATCCCGGCGCGCGCACTCGCGGCAAAAAAAATTGACTACGTATATTCCTGAATTTTAAAGAGAGAAAATTCTGGACGTGCATATTTCACTCCCCATATCATGAACATACTTGTTCGAAATGCAAATCTGGAAGCGAGCAAGGATACAACGTCCCTTCAGAAATGTCCTCCATGTAAACTTATCTTTTTATGGCATAAACTCACAAAATAAAAACATTTTTCGTCGAACTCGCCACAAGGACAGTTCTGAATATAGTGACCTGCCCTTTTACAAAATGATGCTCCAATACCCCCTAAAGAAATATAAATGAACATCTACCTCAGCCGGTAAACTTCGAATTCTGAGGTTTCGGCCAGCTTCTTGGGATCTCGAACCACTGTGCGATGCACAGCAATCCTCAAAATTGGACAAATATTCCAAACCCATAAAAATCACATGCAAACCCATAATTTCTTTCTAATGAAGTTTGAATTCCTGAAATCCTACAAAATTTTTCAAAACATCTTGATATCTCTATGTCATAACGGTTGCTATTCTTATTAAAAATCAAATGGAACAGTCATGCCACGCTCCAAAAACTAGTCCCCGTCCGATCACTGAAAGTGAGCAGCGTTGCACGCGGTTAGAACTTGGATGGATAACCATCCGGGACAAAAAAAATACTCATCATTTTATGAGGTTGAAGCTTGCGCAGTTGGAAAATTACCATAAACTGACAGTCCTAATGTCGTTTTCTACCCGGAATACCTACAATTTTGAACGTAACTTCAAGTTCACAGGACAAAAAGAAGAGTTTTTCACACAAACTTAATTTTTAGGTAACAATAAGGGGGGTTTATGGAGATAGTTTCATTACATGTAAATATGTTTTCAACGTTACATTATTGAAAAATTAGGATAGTTGAAATAATTTTCTGATTTTTATGACAAAAATTTAGTATTAGTTCTATCGATTGTATTTTCAGAGTAGCTTAGAACAATTACAGAATTAAAGAGGATTCGTGTAAACTTATACATTTTTTGGAAATATAGATACTGTTCTGAGTTTCTTGAATGCTTTAAATTTTAACAAATTAATAAACTTTTATGTTGAAAATCTTTATCTAATACTTTCTTCATGCAACTAATATGGCGCGTTGGGGACTAAAATGGGCAGGTAACTTGGCGCACAAGTTCGTGGTTCATTTCCTTCGAGAATCTTGACCTGCAATGTAAACTTCGTACTGGAGAAGGGCCGATTTCAGTGAAAAGGTAAGAAATTTTGAATCAAAGTAATAATATCGCGTTTTTGAAATATGCATGAAAAAGTTTTATTCGAAAAATTATCCTGTATTTTGAAAATCTTTCTACCAGTTTTCAGGCTAGGTTTGTTTTGACAGTATGGATATTTAGAAGGTTTAGGGTATGATATTACTTGGGTGTTAAATTATTTGAACGGTTTTTCAAAATAATAAATAATACTTATTTGAAATACTATTTTGTATTCATTGCTTATAAAACGTCTGTAAGCTCATCCTTATATGAAAAAATTTGTACAACTTTTAACCTGTATTGTTTAACACGATAGTTTATAAATATTCAGCATAAAAATTCTTTCGTTGTACGTTGTATCTCAATTCAATATTACATTCTAGTACCTATCCAATATTTTGGTGGATCTAATCCCTGAGATATATTATTAAGATTAAGCATGGACATATTCATCCTATTATCATTATATTTTTCCGAATTTTCCCCTCACAATTTGGCATTCATTCATTAATAACGCATTGAAATCGACACGCGCCACATTACCAAACAAGGCAGGATAACTTGGCAAAGATACACTTTTTGGTACACTTTTTGGAAACCACATTATTTGACTGTTTCATGAAATTCCGATTAAGTTACCTCAATGCAAAGAGCATTGATAAGATATTGGCACAAATAAAAAATGTTTTATTACCAATCGGGATTTGTAATGACGCATAGAAAAAGTTATTTATCGATCTCTGCAATCCTTCAAAAATTATCAAAGCACTTTGAAAGCTCTCTCTGAGTAATAGAAAACTGTTGCTCCTGGTGGTTCAGAACCCACCTTATGCTGTAGGCCACCCTCTACCCTGAGTTAGTGGTGAGGTTTGCGAAGGAATAGAGGGGAGGTTATGTAGAGACCCTCAATCCTGTAACAGGGAGAGAGTGTATTAAATATTCCGAAAGCTTATCACTTCATGAGGTTGAAGCTTGCGCATTTACAGAATCGGCAGTGATGTCGCACTTCCAAAGTCATTATTAACCCGGAATGCCAAAAAAATGCGTAACATTATTCCAAATCCACAGGTTAAGAAGTTTAGGTGGGATGGTAGGCGGAGGTTGGATATGATAACAGGGGATGAAGAGGGAGAATACAGGTATGTAACGTGAGGTCATTGGTGATAGACTATGTGGTCGTGAATATGCAAGGGTAGGAGGAGATGGAGAGACTCGCAGAAGAAGGATGGATAGGAGAGAGAAGGGCGGCAAAAGGCATGAAGGAGAAAAAATTCCGATGAGGGAGAGAGGTATATGGAAAGGGAAAGCTAAAAAGATGCGTAATGTTGAAAAATACAGAAAATAATTAAGGAACAGCGAGGAAGAAGGAGAACTTACAGATGAGAAAAAAGTTGAGGTTGGTGTGTGAGACTGGAAGGAACGTGTAGAAGACAATATATAGGTTTAGAAAGCGTGGAGAAGAGATAAGTGAGGAAATAAGGAGGCAGGAGTGTAGAAAGTTTTTCAAAAAATTATTTTGGGGTTGAGACAAACGAAAGATAGATGAGGAAAGTAAAAGAACGAAAGAGTCGAGAGGGTAAAAGGAAGCAAGGTTCGACGGGGTGCTGAACGGAGCATGGATATTTGGCAAATGAGCGGCTAGAGATAGGCTAAAAGAGGGAGCGAAGGAGGTATGGAGGAGAGAGGTATCTCCAGAAGTGTAGAGAGAGGGGCAGATAGTGATTGTGTAATACCGGAGCATTAAAATGAAAGGCAGGTCAAATGTTGTAATTAGACGAGTGTGCGGATCAGGAAAAATGTTGTTTGCAGGTGACTTTGAAAGGAGGATGAGAAGTTGTTTAACTCGCTCATAAATGGTATGCTACTGTATGGAGTAGAGATTTTGGCATGGAAGGAAAGTGACGAGGTTAATAGGGTACGGGTGAGATACATCAGATGGACACTTGGGTTAGCCAAAGGTACTCCACGTTATACGTTTAGGAGGGAGCCATGCAAAACGAGTTCAAAGATTCCAATAAATAGCTGGACGTTCAAGTATGAAGAGGAATTCTTGGAGGAGAAAAAATGGTCGACATGAGGATAAAATGAAAGGAAGTCACGGGGAGGAGAGAAAAGTGTATGAGAATGCTACGGAGAATTGCATGAAGAGACATGAGGCAGAAAGAAAGGTGGAGATCAGAGGCTCAATGTATGATACAAAATATGGGTGGATTATGACAAAAGAGAGGGCGCGATATTTGTGTAAGAGAGAATGGAAAGTCAGGAGCTAATAGTGAGGATGAAATGTGAAAGTACAAAGAGCTTTGATAAGTTCTAGCTTCCTCAGGAGGAGAAATCGTGTGAATCATACGGAATGGAGTATGCGAAAGTGGACTGGTTGGGTGGATGCAGGGGTGAGGAAAGGAGTGGAAGGAGGAAACAGGTAGTACTGCATGAAAGGGGTACAAAAGCAGGGTTTTGAATCAGATAAAGAGGAAGAAGGAGGATGCGGAATGTAAGACGAAAGGGGTGTAAGGGGGAAAGGAGTAGAAATGAGTTGATTTAAATTATTGAAAATAGTATATGAGAGAGAGAGCAAGTGAGACATGGTATAAGTTAAAAAGAGAAGAAATAAGAAGGGAAGGAATAGAGAACGAACATCGGTGGTAATTAGAGAAGAAATAATAGAAAATAAGGGAGATAGAAATCGCTTTCAGAAAAAAAAATTAGAATCAAACGCAGAAACGATAAGGTCAGGAGAAAAGAGGTGGAGAGTTCCATACGTGAACAGGGTATGGAAAGAGGAAACAGGAGGGTAAGGGGAGAGAAAGTATAAGATTTAAATTCATTTATGGGAGAAGACTTGAATGAAAGAACAGGAGAAATAAGAAAATAAAAAAAGGGATAAGAAGAAGATGGAACTTATAGGAACTCTAAAGACCAAGGAGCGAATTCAGCAGAAAGAAAAAGACCAAATATATAACAAGAACTTAAACTGTTCATCTTAAACATGGAACGATAGCAAAGACAGGATGAGTATAAGGGGTCTGAATAGCAGGTACAAAATGGCAGCACAAGAAAGAATTATAGGAAGTAGTGAATAGAGGAAGGATAAGGAGTGGAAGAGGTTATCAGGAAAATTAAATATGAGAGTTAAAAGTATATCTTATGGGCTTCTTGGGAGGAGTGATGGATAAAATGATAATAAGAGATGACGAGGGAAGGGAAAAGGTCAGAATGTGGAATATCATAAGTAAAGGAATAGAGAGGCAATAGGGTCGTTGGAAGAGGGCAAGATAACCGGTGTGTATGGGATGAGCGTTTTATCTATATCGACTGTATTAGGGAAATTTGAAAAGAAAGGATTTTCAGATTTGTGCCCAGATGATGTGCAACAGGATATAGAGAGAGGAGGGCTGGTCAGGAACATGGAAATAAAGTAATGTGTTATTCATAGTAAAAAAAAGGAAAGGGAGAGTGGTTGAGAAATATAAGGGAGGAGGAGGAGGGGTGAAGCTGATGACAGAATTATATAAGACATATGTGTACATAGTATCATATAATTTAATAAAAAAAGCATGAAAAAAGAATTCTATTGAATAAGATAGGAACCCGAAGAGGTGAATAACTGTGTTCCGAATCATTTCAGAAATAAGAGGCAGTACTGTAATGTTCATAAATTCAAAGGCGGAAATTAATTAAGTGGTAGAGAAAGGGATGCATAGAGCTATGTAAGGAAAGGGAATGAGAAAAGATTTGAAAAAGTAATACCTTGGTCTCTAGAATGAAGAAAAGCAAGGTGAAAAGAAAGGTTGTTTGCTCAACTCACTCCTGTAGAATATAATAATTACAGATTCAGATAAGGATCTGAAGAGAAAAGAGTTTGGAGGATTACGGCTTTTCGGAGAAGGAACTTACACCCTGGCATATGCGGATGATATACTTTCTTCAGCGGAGACTCTGGAAGGAACGAATAGTTTGATTGAGGGAATGGAATAATACCTGGATAAGGGAAAACTGAAGCTCAATACGGATCAAAATAAGGTGACAAAGTAACAGCGAGATGCAAGGGTGGAAATGTTGGAGGAAGTGGAGGTATTCTAATAACTTGGTCCTACCGTGCAAGCGGATGGAGAACCCAGAAAACATATGGACGAAGGGATTGAGAAAGTAGCAGGGCGAAGAGTTTTGAAAAGGTTGAAATAGGCAGATAAGGTTTTTTGTTACGCTGGCATGACCACTATCAAGCTACAGGGAAGATGTATGGTGATTGAAAAAGGAAAAAAAGATGAAGGAGTTGCAAGAGGAATATATAAGATGAACATATGTGAAACGTCAGGGTATACGATGAGATGAGCAGCTGAAAGGAATGTATTGAGAACAAATGCTCGAAGAAGAGCGCGGAAGTTTACAAAGAAAATAAGATAGGGAAAGAATGAAGGTTAGTGAAGCGTGTTGAAAAGTGGTGAAAGAAGGAGAAAAAAGTGCCCTTAAGTGGTGTTCAAGATTGAAATGTCGTTTTATTGTTTCTGTCATGTTTCTTAAAATTACGTATTCATATTACGAGTTTCTGAATTCTTATTTGGTCAGCTGCGACGTCCAAAATATTGATTTCTTTAGCCGGTATCTCATGATTATATTCTTATCAACATACACACGTCTTATTCCATTTACTCATGCATTCACACACAGCTTTACACATTCTCGCTATCGTTCTCCAAATTTATGTATTTCACAAGTTCAGTTCGCCTGTTGCTGGCAGCGAGATTAGTCAAACACCTGTACTTACTTTTGTTTGTTATTTAATAAAATGACCGCGCTTTTTGGCGTCATTCCTGTTCAAATGTAATAACCAGTCGTGTGTCTCTTTTGTGTCACTCAGTGTAGTCTTATCCGTCAGAAAAATGGTACAAAAAGAAGAATACAGTCCATTGCTTTAGTTTCATTCGAAACAAGTGGGAAAGGATGAGAAGAAAATTATGGCTATGAGGAAAAGGATAGAGGGATCGGAATACTATTATTGGTACAAGGTGATCGAGAAGAAGGGATCGCACAAATATGTGGAAGAAGAACAAAGGCGAAAGGGAAGGGCGAGAACAGTTAGATGGAGGGCGAGAAATAAAGTGTTAGAAGGAATGTATTGGGAGGAGGATCAGAAGAGGAAATGCAGGGCACGCATATGGATAGAGGAGACATGGAAGCATGTATGAGATGTTTACATAAAAAGAATAAAAAAGAGCGGAAGATGACCATAGCATCTGAAGGAATTTTTTAAAGTACAAGGATTGGGAGAAGGATGAATGGAGAAACGAGAAACAGACTGAAATCGAAGCTCTTGATCTTCTCATAAACAAACAAATCTGGAGGAAAGGAACTAAACCTACTCTAGACTTGAAAGTATGTAATTAATTTGGAAAGACTGTGGTTTTTCCTTCTTTCTCGCGATTAAACGTATACGATAAAAGTATCGAAATTAACCAATTTACTATCAAGTATCGCAAAATTAAGGAAAGAGAATATTGGATGACTATTACAGGGCATTTGTTCTGAAAATTGCATACAAAGCTTTTGGGGTCTCATTATCACAAAGGATCGCCATCAAAAGCTCTCTAGAATTGACAAGAAAAGTGAATATTGGATCGGCATTAAAAAGAATATTGGGTCTCAAAATAACATGTCAAACTTTCGGGGTCTCATTATCCAAAAGGGGCATTGGATCTCAAAATTACAAAGGGGTCGACATAATTAAAGGCATTCGGCACTCCGGAACAACAACACAGTTCTGAATCCTACCTGAATTGATGTTGTAGAAAGTCAAGACATCGTGTTCACACTGTTGGTTCTATAAGACGGGGGAAATCACATGATTAGGTGAAGGCGTGATGCGCACGAACTTGCTTTCGACAATGCGCAACGGCCGAGAGAAAGATAACCAATAAGGCCCGCTTCTAACTCGTCTATCTCATCGTCCTGTCATTTCTTCGCTGGTACTTATCAGCAGAGCTCACATAGTTGAAACGCCGCCACGATGCCGCTCGAGAGGAATCTTCCCCCGCCAGTCGCCTCTCATCGGCCGCCTGCCTTTGCCCCTCAGCCTCCTCACCAACAAGGTCCCGTCGGTCCCGTCTATACTCAAAAAGTCTATAGTCTATATCTAATTATCTATACTCGTTTGTTTCTGCTTTTCTCGTTTCTCACCTTCTCTCTCCATTC
>WSXT02206228.1:0-18213 GCA_011762715.2 Neuroterus valhalla
TTGGTGCTACGACGTTAGTGTTCTTATTTATCGCTAGCCTGAATCGTAGCTTGGCTACTACGAGGAAGTTGTCCGAGTGCACGTCTGCTCTTCTGTATGATCTTATATCGAGAATATTCGTATGGTGGCGTTTATCTATTAGAACGTGATCTATCTGATTGTACGTGTGTATACGCGCAAGAATTCTGGGACGAAGCCTATTCTTTCGCACATGTTTCAAACTTAGAGCAGGATACAAACAACGTAGCACACTGGGGGGGGGGGGGGTGCCGAATATAATACCATGGTGGACCACATGGGGGAAGGGGTGAGTCGAAAAGTGGCAAAAATTGGGCCACGTTGTTTATGGAAGCCCCTTTATTGAGATGGCATGTCTATATGATCGCGATGTGCGCTGGAATTTCCAAAATATACAGAAAAATCTTTGTTCACTCTCGGGACGTTGACTCCCAACTTTTTGTTCATAGGAATTTAGAGGAGCCTCTCATTCCACATCGTTTATTAATGGTGACCTATGAAACTATGTCATGCCATTTCTTGCCCTCAGAGTTTTACAGCAACTGACTCCTGGTTCTCTCCCCTACCTAATGGGATATATAGCTCGCGTGGTGCAGTGCCATCCGGGCCCTGACGTCAAGGTCCGCGTGGCGACAAAAAAAAATTCTGAATTAGACCGTCCGATTGCACGGGTGTTTCGATTGCTAGTATATTTTTATTATTCAGACAGAAACACTTCGAACAGTAGATGTAACATGTAATTAGCTATATTGTTGATTTTGATTTTATTTGAATTGAAACCAGTCTACAAATATTATGATATGTATTCATTGTAATAAGCTGAGGTGCGTGCGAGTTGCTCAGATATACCTTTATCGTGCTCGTGATCACGCGTTTTGACCTATGAACCTATGATTTCTCGGATCTTGTATTATAAGATTGAAAGGGGATCGATATACAATGTAACGTGACTAAGTTAATAATAAAATGTATAATATGTGCTTCATACGGCATTCAATGATAACATGACCTGACCTTTTAGTATAGTGGCACACTATTCTGTATTTTCTCCTTGAATTTGGATAAGGCTGGTAATTATTCGCTGGTTGTTGGTTGTTTCGAGAGTCATTCTTACATCATTATTGGCGTGATGCATGTTTTTTCCACGGAAGTCTTATTAATTATTTTATCCTCAGTTTCCAGAGGTTCATAATTCATATTGAGGGCTTTTATTTGACTAATTATTTTGTGGTTATAATCGATCGTTAGTTTGATTTCAAGAATATTTTGGAAAAGGTTGTCTCAATTCTGAGAATAAGTAATACGTTCGGATTTATGTCAGTTTATTTCTGTTTGTATTGTGTGAGTGTTGTTTTTCTTACTTTCACTCTACCTAGGTTTGCTCGACAGCATTTACTTTATCTTTCTCATTTCACACTGGGCGATTTGAAGAGGTCAGGATCAGTCTCGAATGCTACGAGATTCGAGTCCGGGCCACTGAACGTTTCTTTTTATTTCAATGCATTTTGTACGCATTCTTCTTCACTAACTTATTTCTTGTGTGCGCTTCTAATGTAGCCTTTACTAAAAGTCGCAGAATTTATATCAATTGAATGATCTTTATAATGCCTAACATGAAGTGACTTGACTCAGGGTTTTTTTCACCTAAACTTCTGAAATCCTTGAAGTCCATTTTACTACTTATTTTAGTGCTTCTCTTATTGGTCCTTCAAGCTGAATCCGGGCTTCAGATAAAGAATACAATTTTTTTCGGAAGTGTGAAGTTTAAAAAAATCTGTAAGAAAGGTGGTTTGAGAGAAACCATTTGTGGCATTTCTCAAGCGTCATATGGCAAAAAATCATATAATAACCGTATTGCGGGAGTAATTTTTGGCGATCGATATTTGTGACGTCACGATAAGACTTCCCGCCCTCTGGCAATAGGTACCTTGAGTACACTTGCACCTATATATAAGCTGAAAAAATAAGGAGGTGAGAATGTTTAATCCTTCATGAATTGTTGTTTGGGGATGCAGTGCTTACATAAATAATGACAAGAGTCAACGATAACTTCCAGTTTTCCAAAAAAATAATTTCTAACTATAGTCATTTTCATAGAAGTATTTTGTTTATTAATATAAGATACATTAATTTCAGAAACTCATTTTATGTGCAACACTTCTTAGGTAGGTTAGTATGTCGTTATTTTGAACATATTCTTCGTACTTTGAAACAATGACATGAATCCTTTCTTCCGTGCGCTTTTGCTTCGTATCATTGCCTTTTTTAATTTTCTAGCCTAGATGTAACTGCTTCAGCCTGCTCTCAGTATCAGCTTGTTCTTTTTGCTTTTCACTTAGAAATCTGTACAAGCTTGGATGTTCACGTTCAATGATGACTTGTAGCCGATTATTTCAACCTTCGTAAAGGTTATTCGTTCTTTCTGTATGCTCTAATACTGCATTGTATTGGCACCATAGCGAAGGAAGGTATCGAGGTAGGGGAGCCCTTCGTCTCCCCCTAGCATACCGATCTCGGATATATATAGGTGGTTTCGAAATGGTCGGCAATCAACAAAAATGCTTCCTTTTGCTTCACGGCGATAATAATATGTAAAGCCATCGATGTCAAGAAAATTTCGTTTACGAGACTTTGTTAGTTCCACAACCATTTTCGAGTAAAATTTTGACGATTTGGAGGTTCGAGCACGTCTGCTGTTAGATAATACTATTTTAGAAATTGAATTCTGTTAGAAAATAATATTTTAGAAATTCACTTTTGTTAGAAAATAATATTTGGGAAATTTTCTGTTTAGAAAACTAATTTTAGGAAAACTGTACCACAATCTTTCCAAACGAAGTTATCATTGTCGTTGACTCTAGTCGTCATTTATGCAAACTCGTACCTACGACTTATATCCCTACGCCAGTGCGTGCGCATTGCGAACAGTTTGATAACACTATTCAATACTGCACACCAGCCACCGGCGTCGAACGTTGCCAGGTTTGGAATACGTGCTTTTGATACTCTGCGCTCGTAAGCGGTAAAGACTTGAATAGCTAATACTCTGCAGCGGTCACTCGTAGCATTTTCAATTGTGTTTCTAATTATTGTAATGGACCGATGTCATACTGACAGTATTGTTTAAAAAACAAATTTTTCCCACTAACTAACTTGCAAAGTGTTTCGGTTTTATTCGAATTTCTTTTTTTTTGTGTCAATGAAGTGAACTGATTCTTTTCGACTTTTTTAAAATCTACTTTTTAGTCATTAGCTGATACTTTGCAGCGTTGTGCCACGTGACATTTCTTGTTCGCAACTCTTCAAAACTGAAAAGGAACAGCTATCATTAGAGCGGTAGGTTGGTCATGGAGTCTGGGAAGTGAGGCTTTGGATCCACGCCATCTGGTTGTGGGTTCGATTCCCGCCTCGCACTCTGGGTAAAACGTAAACAGTAAGGGCCGAATACACGCGAATAACTGACGCCAACTGAAGCGCAGTTGCGACATTCCATGCTAGGGTATACTGCCTACTTCCAATGCACGGCAGTAGCGGTGATTGGAGCGAGGAGAGCGCCTCTCTCCAAACCTCTGCACCGTCTCGTCCACGATCTCATTTCAAAGAATTGCGAGTTCGGGTGTGTTTCGATTGAGGTAGCAGTGTATCTGAAACCTGTAAAAAGGGAGGGAGTATAAACAATATTCCAGAGACCAGCTGTCTCAATGACAAGGTGTATGTATGTGACCTCTGTTGACTTTCTAAAGTGTTGGAATTTTAAACGAATTTTTCGAACTTTTATTACTTTGAAAGTGAAGTGGCAAGTCTGTTATACTTATAGGAGTTATTTTGTACGTGAACTTTTTTTTTGACTTCCTTTAATGTGTTACGGATTGAGTCCATTTTTCGACCGTTTATGTTACTTTAAATTGTAATAATCTTATTCGAGTTTTATCTGATATGCGGTCAACAGCTGAAACTCCGAAGTGCATTATACAAATCATGCATAGCTTCTTATTGTGCGTTTGTTTTTCTGGTGATTTTATCAAATGAATTTAAGAGATGAGAAATGAGTTTGATAATTTTTTCCCTGAATTTTCCTTGTCTTATATTCAATTATCTACTACTAATTTGTCTAATTCTGCAACATTAGAGTTTTCTCTGAAATAGATTTTGCTATTTTTATTATTTCGTCAAAAAGTTTTTTTTCCCTAAAGTCTCGTCCTGTGCTGTATTTAGATTTGAAGAAAAAATTACGCTTGTATCTTTCACTTTTACTCATTCCAGTTGAAGGATTCCCTTATTCGCATGGGGAGGTTCTAAGATAGGTAAATATTATTGACGGGTGAATATCATTGACCTGCAAATATAATTGGCAGGGAGACATCATTGACCTGTAGACATCATTGGCAGTTAAATATGATTGAACAGGTGAATATAATAGACGAGTTAAAAACATAGACAAGTAGGTACCATGCTGCTCAAAGATTGAGGTAATTCGAAGTCTGTTGAGTTCTAGTTCCTTTTCATTGTTCAAGTTTATGTTCCAATTCTTTAATAGGAGTTTTGACTCCGTGTTCAGAACCAGAACAGATTTTGAAAGAACTTGCAGAATAGAGAACAGATTTTTCATTTTTGATTTTGAGAAGGTAAATTTCTGAAGAATTAAAGGAAGAGAAGAATGAATAGTTATACTAGTTTCTGGGAGTTCATAAATTATTATTATAAATCTCACTTTCCTATTTTCAGTATTTCTCTCCACTTATTTTTGTTTTTCTTTTGCCATGAAAGCTTCCGCTCTAGCAAATAATGAGTTACGTGAATTGTGATATGAGCTATCGATCTCTGGTTCTTCGATTTGCGAACAAAAATCTAGTGGTTGTGGTTGGACGTACACTATATTTGTTTCCGTTTCATTCCAAGTTTCTCTTCGTATAGAATCTAAAAGCAGAGATCGGTTTTCTGAATGTAAAGTGGTTATTTCTTTGAAAATTCTTTTGAGCTTTCTGCCATATCGTGATTTGAATTATTGTATAATACTTTTCTTGACTCAAGTTCCAATTCATTTGGATACGACATATTTGTAAAGAGATGATGGGCAGTTTTTAACTTTTTTGAAAAGTATTGTAACGCGGCCTTTTTACTAAGAATTTCAATAGGATCCCATAGGCCACGAACAACGATAAAACTTTCAAAAAAACTTTTAAAAAATAAGCCTCAGGGCACCAGCTTTCATGAGAGCAATCCTAATGCCTCAAGGGCTATCTAACCCCAAAAAGACGACTATCAAAATAAACGAAAAGTTGAGTGCGGCACCTAAAACCTAAGAAATAGAAGGGAAAACCCTAAAAACCCTTGGCCTCGATCAGCTCAGTTATTAAGTAGAGGGGGTGGTTCGTGAAGAAATTTGGCAAGATGGTTGTCAAAAAAAATCATATATTTTAACTGTTATTTCAAGTTATACAAAGAGTTATTTACATTGGTTGGGAGCGAGCCTCGTTCTGGACTACTGACAAATCAAATTGGGGTTTCTAAACAAAACAAAAAAAAATACGACGGTAAGAGACAGTCCGAAGTGAAACAAGGCCCAGGACAATTCAAACACTGAACATAAAGGTGCAGCCCAGAGATAAGCGGGATTGAAAGCCGCAAAAAAAAGAAAGCGAAAGTGAGAATAACCTAGCTGTACCACATTCACGAACAGAAGAGGATTCTAATCCTACCTCTGATTTCACAAATCTCGATGACTCTCACTGTACGTGGATGACAGCTCGAATTCACATACAATAGCCCAAACGTGCCCACTGCGTCGACCACCGGTTGATGGCGATGTTACTTAAAAGCTAGACGAAGAGAGAGAGAGAAGCGAGCATGCTGAAATGTAGATGGGGGTTCCCGCGGTCCCGAGAGAAAAGCCGATAGTTCCACGGGTCGCTGGTCTGCCTTGCTGTCGTGTGTTCTCCCCACTTCCTTCCTCTCTTTCTGCCGGTTGACCATTTCCCCCTAGGTATGAATACTTGTACGTTGTCTAACCCAAACCACAGGGATAAAGGCCGATGAGGAGGGATGGTTCCTGGCCGACGACTGGTGAACGGGACCGTACTGCGACTGCAGGGGGTTTCCCACCGACCCTCGAACGACATTAGGAAACACGCAAGTGATGTTTCTCACTCAAGACGAATTTGGCGGAAATGTATTCGAATTAATGCCAAGAGTGACCCTTAACGGTATAGATGAAGAGAAAATATAACAAAAGCGATAAGATAATTGGGACCGAATCGCCTATCTTTTTTCAGATTTCGTGGTCAACTCGCCCATAAAATAGATACTTCTTCGGGGCGACATTACCTTCATTTTGAGAATTTGGGTGATTCGCCCATAGCCCACCCCCACCAGGAACGTGCCTTGGATATGTAGGTGTCCTCGTAGCCAAACGAAACATATTGGAACTAGGATCAGCCTAAAGGGAGTAAAGTGGATGTCTCTGGACTGTAGAAGCCTCGTTCAAAGGAGGTGACAGAAAATCCTAATCGACGACGCCACGAGACCGCGAAGCCCTTAAGATATTTATTTACATAAAAAAAATAAATAAAGAAGAATCAAATTATCTTACATAACTAATTTTTACAAATAAACCCATGAAGTGCCGAATTCACCCGAGGTGTCGGTTTTCCTGACTATTTTTGAAAATATTATAATTTTACTCGTTCCTTGTGATGGTGCCAAAACTGCAATATCACAACTCCTCTCCTTTGGGAAGGGGGGGTCCAAACAAGTCTCAAACCAGGCGGAAATAAACAGAAGAAATAGATGCAAGGCAAAGGTAAATCGGAAACTAGAATTTCACGTAGGACCAGAATCCCCGTGACAAGACAGGCTAAAAAAATATAGAGATAAAAAAAATGAATTTAAGGTCCGTACTCCTTTACATACCAGAATAAGGAAATTCGAAATAAATAAAATCAAAATGCAAACAAAGAAACGAGAAGATACGGAAAAAAAAGGAAACAAGAAAAATTAAGATTGCTACTAAACGGGATTCGGGGGAGGAAGTCAGTGGAACCACCATGGATACGGTAGAAGAACAAAGTTTTTATTATGTTTATAGTTAAGCCGAGAGTAGTTACAATTAATATAAAGGAATTAGGTTTACGGAGGAACCGGAAGAGATCGGGGATTGAAGGTAGGTCCGATAAAGGAGGGGTATAGGAAAGATATAGGGGTGAGGGTACTATTTGGGTCGCAGCATTCTGGAGCAGTTAGGGCAAGAGTCCTTCTTACGCCCCTTGGCACCGCACCCGAAACAGAAGACATGCCGTGGGTAGGGACACTGGGACAAAATGCGGGTCGTCTCACGGCAATTCCAGCATCCGAAGTCGCCGGTCTCTTGGGAAAACCGGAGGATGCCTGGATCAACGTTACCAGGAGGGGAAATAGTTAGGTCAAGAAGGTGAGGGATCTTGGCGGGACCGTCTGATGGCGATGAGGAGGGTCTAGGGTACAGGGGTTGGCGTTTGGGAGGGGTTTGATTTCAGAGCGGTAGGGTGGAAGGGTTTGAGGGAGAAGTCGATCGAGGAGAGGGGGGGTTGATGTTCAGGAGGGGTAAGAGATAGGGGAGTTTAAGCGAAAGGGTCCGGAGGGTGCGAGGAAGAAAGGGTCGAGTTGCGGGGTTGACCCGCGCAGTGTTTGCAGGGCGCCTGTGAGACAGGATCCGTTTGGGTCCCTCTATGGTGTTGGTGGTGGAACAGACCAGCTGCCGAGGTCGCCTGGTCCCTTGGACTGAGGGAATGTCTCGGCACTAGGTCGTAGTTGGTGCGGAGGCGCTCTAGATATTCTTCTTCCGAAGAGATTTCTCGCAGAATGGCCGTCTGCGGGATCCTTCTAGCCTCCTCCCTTGCTTCCAGGGCCATCTGGAAATTGCGGAAGAAGTATGCGTACTTCTTGTTGGTCTTAGCCATGAAGCGTCGATACTGTTCGATTTACTCCCAACCGCAGGGTCATCCTGTTCCGGCCATTTTCGGGGTCCTTAGGGTCAAAAGGGTTGGTCCTTAGAAGGTGGTAGAAAAGGTTTTAGGCCTTCTATATGGGCCTTGCCCACGAACTTGTGTACTAAATCGTGGAGCTCATAAACGGTCATGGATAGTACTTTTGGAATCCTATACGGTCCGAGATAACGGGAGCATAATTTACCTCAGATGTTTTTGATTTTTAAAGAGGGGATCCGGGGGCGAGACAAAACCAAATTTCCTTCATAGAATCTTATCTGCCTACGACAAAGGTTGTAATATCCGGACTGCTCCGCGAACGCGTCGTCCAGATTTTTGATCACCCAGTCACGCATGGAATGGATCTTGCGCATCGTCTCTTGCCAAGACTCAGGGTTCAGAGTTTCTATTTCTAAATTGGCTTGGGCTCGCTTCTTAAGGGAATTAGTGGGTAAGGGTTCCCTTCCCAGGTTCTGGAAGGCAGAAGACGATTAAAGCAACGAGTGGGATGCTGAATTATACCCGGACTGAAATTCAGATAAGTGTTGATCTCAAGTGCCATGATCATTCTCGATATAAGAAACGATCCTATTTAACCTTTCTACCGGATTCGCTTGGCGGTGGTACGGGCGAGTGGTGGTGTGAAAAATGTCGAATCCCTGATTCATATTTCCGTAGGACATTGTTGACAAATTCAGTTCGATTGTCTGTAATAAGTACTTGAGGTGTTCCCCAGCGATTGATGATACGTTCACGAAATGCGGACTCGACTTTTTACCCGTCGCTACGTGTAAGGGTATGATTTCCACCCACTTCGTGAATGGATCCTGAATTACCAGAATGGACTGGAAACCGGATTGGCTTCTTGAGAAGGGACCCATGATGTCGGCCGCTACTACTACCCAGGGTTCTTCGACTATGCAATGTCCCTTTAGCCCTGCGGGTACTTTTTGCTCGACCTTATACATCTGTCAAGTCGTACAGCTACTTATGTATATGTCAACGTCCCTGTAAAAACCAGGTCAATAATACTTGCACAAAATGAACGCATAAGTCTTTTGAATTCCAAGATGCCCGGTTTGTGGGTCGTCATGGGCTTCAGACAAAACGGAATCTCTTTCTGTATCGGTAGGGACTAACTTCCAATCATCAAGGTCGCGAACGAAATCGGTTACCAGAAGGTTAGGTCGGTAGTGGTACAACCTACTGTCCTTGGTTTTCCAAGTAGGGAAACTCTCCAGGAAGTCGGACACGGCTTGAAATCGTCTGGCACACCAGGTCAGGAGTGGGTCACTGATAAGGATGATTTCTTCGGTCGAGAGGATTTCAAACATTCGCGAGAGAGCGTCCGGAACGTGGTAAGAGGAACCTTCACTATGGAGAATGTCAAAGTCATACTAAGGTAGTTGTGAATTTGACCTTAGCATCGGTCAAGGTTCGGCTTGCGAATGATATGACGTGTTCTACACCATCTACACTCTGCGTAAGGACGGCTCCTATTCTGGTATTGCTCGCATCGGTTTGAAGGACAAAGGGGATTCCGGAATCGGGACAGGTCAAAACAGGGGCCTGAGACAGGCAAGGTTTAATTCCCTCGAAGGCAGCTTGTTGTTCTTCTCCCCAAATCCAGAGTTGCTCCTTTTTAACCAACAGGGTGAGCGGGGTCGCTACTGTCGCGTAATTGTAAAGGAACCTGCGATACCAACTAGGTAAACCTAGGAACCTACGAAGTTCTTTAACGTTGCGGGGGACTGGGTATTTATTAACCGGGTCGATATGTTCTCCTAAGGTTTCAGTGACGATGATAATGTCGTCTAGATAAGCGAATGCGTATGGTTCCATTTCGGGTCTGTGTAGCCTATCTAGCAAGCGTTAGAATGTCGCGGGAGCGTTGGTAAGGCCAATAGGAATATGTTTGAATTGATCCAAACCGCGCCTAGGAACTGTGAAGGCTGTTTTGTCCCGACTACCCCCTTCAAGGGGAACTTAGTGGAAACCTTTGCGTGAAACTATCTTAGAGATATATCGGGCACTACGTAATTTGTCTAGAATACCATTCATTTGCGGTAGGGGATACGCGTATTTCCTTGTTAATTTATTTACTTCTCGAAAGTCTTAACAAAAGCGATAATCTCCGCCCGGCTTGATTGCCATTACTACCGGAGATGACCATCCACTATTCGACGGTTCTATTATGTCGTGGGCTAACATTTTATCTACTTCAGCAACCATGACTTCCATAACTTTCGGAGACCTCAAGTAATTTCGTTGAATAATAGGAGGATGGTCGCTCACGTCTATCGTATGATGTATCAAGTTAGTCAGTTCTGGTCTTTCAGTCGGTTTTGGTCATTCGCGTTCTAGAAAATCTTTAGGTAAGTCAGCTTCGTTTGTCGAAAGTTCTCTAATCCCGCAACAATTTTTGGGATTGGTCTCCTCTATCTGAAAAGGGTATCTCAGGTCTCAGTTGTCATTAAAAGCCCAAGGTAATTCCTTAAAGTCTACGTTGAATCGGGAGATTTTCTCGAAGTCTAGACATATTGCGAAAGCGACTGGTAGGGACTTTAAAATCCTGAGCGCGATCGGTTGAGTGCGGCTCTGAAGTTCAATTGGGGCAATCATTTCGTGAGAGATCAGTTCTATCTGGATGTTGGCAACCTGAACGCGACCTTTTCTGTTAATCATTCCTAGATTTAAATTCTCGATATGTTTGAGGCCATCTAGTCCTACAAGCGATCTAGAAGGCACTGCTATCAAATAAGGCTCTTATCTGCTGGCTCTGAATAGAGATGTTAAGATACAGCAGAGGCTGTGGGCCTAAGGGGGTACGTGATCGATACGGAAGTTCAGATACCTTGTAAATGGGAACTAGTCCAGAACGGGAGAGCTCGTGTCCCATGATTCCGTTATCAATTTCTGGGAAGTCAAGACTAAGGTCGATTTGGTCAATACTAGAATAACAAAGGTCTGCGGATCGGGATGGTACTAAAGGGTCGGGCCGCAAGCTCATTGGGTTCTTATCGGGAGTCGGTTGGGATGGACTAGCCACTGATGTTATTTTTCTGGTATTCAAGTCGTAATTCACAACTACAAGCTCACCTTGTGACTGGAGATCTGATAGGAAGGGATAACTAGGGGAAACCGAAAAAGATTCTAAGCCTTTTAACTTTATTCTAACTGCTGGTATTTAATAATTAACAATATTTCTGTTTCTTTGATAAAAAATGTGTTATTAAAAACCAGAAAGGTTATTTCCACTTCTGCGGGGGTGTACACTCCCATTAAGTTATCAAAATCAAATTTCTTGTCCACATAATCCACCTCTACTAATCTGATAACCGTACAATTTTTGAATTTCTTTTTCTTTGCGGTACGTCCCGAGTTCACGGATGGTTTTTCCGAACCCTTTAATGATGCGTTCTCTCCACAATAGACCCTCTTTTTCAGTTTCCCGATCACCTGAGACACTCTGTTTTTATAGTGTCTCTTCGACCACACTCATAACAAAATTTGTTTCACGGTTGTGTGCTCGTAGTGAACCCATGACCAAGTTCGACACCTTTCGTTTCTGTGGGCATAACTAACCTCTTCGGTTCCTGACATCCAGGGTCTCAACAAGTCGAACATGGCTCCCATGCATGTTAGGTAGTCAGAAACGGATTCGCTTTCGCTTTGAGTTCGAAGATGAATCTCTTGCCTCAATTCAAACTGGATAACAGGTCCGAAGAAAATGACCGCCTCGCAAACTGGTCGAATATTTGTCACAAGTGTTTGGAACCCCTAAACCAGTTGAGAGCAATGCGTAGAAGGGGTTGAACTGTGACCATAATATCGTGAGGGGGTGTGCGAATGGGGTTGAGGAACAAAAGGGTTGTCCACATATTCACTGCTGTATGTGTGAGCGGGTTCGAGAGGGAAGGTGTCAAAATCATCTGGTGGGAGTTGATAAGATTCTCAAACACGGGTGTCCTCAAAAGTAGGACGGAACCATCAAGGATTCAATGTACTTAAGCCACGAGAACGAGGATAGTACTCAGAATCAACCGAGGGGTCCGCGCCTTGGTTATTACTTCGCTGTCGGGCAGTAAAATTACCCTCGTCAAAATCGGGTCGTCCTGTCCGAATAGGGTAGGCGGGCTCGACTGAAGGTTATTCAAATCACCCGGTGAATCACCGCCACTATAGCCCTCTTCCAACCTGTTATCATAGCTCGCGTTGAGGGATTCTCTACCCGAATTCTCATGTCGAGCTCGGATATTGTCGCTAGGTACCGATCTTTGTCTATTAAGTTGGCCTTCGGAATAACCCGGTTGTTGGCCAACTTCGATGAGATCATCCAGAATGTGAAATTAGGAGGAACTTAATTTTGTCTGGGTGGAAACGCTAATTTTAATGACCTCACGATCAGTGAGACCGCAAAACTTCCAGAAAGAAGGGGGCTTCGGTTTCCTTGTTCTGTTTCCAGCCCCTCTTTGTCCAGTTTATAAACCCACAAAATTGTAGGCCTGTTGTAGGTCATTTTCTTCGGACCTGTTATCCACAGTTCGATAAAATCCCAGAGGTACTACGCTTGAGATTATTTCGGGGGGAGGATTTAACCGTATTCAATATTTCGTAGAGAATAACAATTCAAATCATAATTCGATTCGAGTTTTATCTCAAAATAATAATATGCACAACAAGAGTGATCAAAACAAGTGCGTAAACACAGGTGTCCACAATAACACAAAGCTAGATAGCTATCAGGGCGATAAGCAAATTTGTAGATAAGAATGGCTGGAGTGCTTTCCGGTACCAATTTGGTTACAAAATTGATATATATCTTGAAATCTTCGAAATGTGAACCGTTAAGTCAAAATTTACGTTTCGATTCTTCGAACATAAAAATTAATTAAATATTCCTAATTCAATTTGCTGAACAAGTTCTCGAAATGTTCAAAATTTTCCAATAAAATATTTCTGACTTTAGAAACCTGGGAATTACAACCTGAAATTTCCTCAATTTAAAACTGTATTCCCCAAAAATAATTATTCGAATTTCCCTATCTTCGCAATTTGACCTGTTAAATTAATTTGGGGAAATGTTCCATTATCTTCAAATCAAATACTTCGAAAATTTGGAAAAACAAAAACTGAATTTCAAAACTTTCAAAACCCACAATTTTATTGCAAAATAATAATATAAGTTTACAAAGCTTCTGTTTGATCTGTTGAATAAATTTTCGAAATATCCCGAAATTTTCAAATTAAGCATTTCCGAAAAAACTTCGAAAACCGGGAACTGAATTCCCAAAACTTTCCAAATTCCAAATTTCATTCCGAAATTGACTAACATAATGACGAGGTCAAAGGGAACTACCATGAAAACAAACCATTAGGAAAGAGGGTTAGAAATGAGATTTAACTGGGACAAAGAGGTGATCAGAATAGCAAAAGGAGGAAACATAAGAGGCGGGGGGGGGGGGGGGGAAAAAAGGGCCACAAAGGGGACCTTGGTGGGTGGGGATCTCCGCGGTCCCGGGGGGGAAGCCGGTAGTTTCCCGGGTCGCTGGTCTGCCTTGCTGGCGTCTCTTCTCCCCACTTACTTCCTTCCTTCCTTCCTTCCCGCCGGTTGACCGTTCTCCCTAGGCACGGATACTTGTACTTTGTCGAACCCGAACCACGGCAAAAAGGACCCTCTAGAGAAGGACGCGACAATCTACCAGTATTATATTATACTCAAGTCATTAAAGGAACTAATTTCTCAAGACTTATATTACAATTTACAATTCACAATTTTTATTTAAACTGAATTAGGTAATACAATAATAGACATGTGTATGTGTATGCGTATAGGTAAATTATTACCTTCAACACTGATATCAAAAATTCAGTTAGATAGTATTACTTAAAATCAAAAAGTTTATGTAGACATTTCTTTAACTTTTGTTTTATTTATCTATTGTTTACACTGAAATCTTTCAAGCTTATAAATTTTTGGACTTTTTGAAAATTTTTTTACAGTTTAAACTTACTCAGCTTGAGTGTCACTAAGCTTGTCCTTTGATTCACATTTTATCAGGATTGCATTTGTTTTTGTATATAAATATATATTTAAACCCATGAATTTTCATATTATTATTCACATTACACATTCACTCGGCGTATTCATGGGATATCTTATTCTCCGAGTTTTAAAATATTCAAATAGAGCGCGCGCTAGAGTGGTATGACGACTTCCTATCCCGGATCGTAGCTGGGGGCTAATGGTGGGGAAAGATTGTCGCCTGCTTTACTAGAGGGTCCTTTCACAGGACCGATGAGGAGGGATGATTCCTAGCCGACGATTGGTGGACGGGACCGTACTGCAACTGCAGGGAGTTTTCCACTGACCCTCAAACGATATTGAGAAACACACCAGTTAATAATAGTGATGTTGCTCACTCAATCCAAATTTGGCGGAAATGCCTGTCCACTGCCGAACTTTGTGATCATTTCGTCCTGGGTGCATTCTTGCATTGATGCCGAGAATAACCCTTAACGATATAGATAAGGAGAAAATATAAAAAAAGCGATAAGATACTTAAGACCGAATTGCCTATCTATTTCCAGATTTTGTGGCTATCCTTCCATAAAATAGATACTTTTCCGGGGCGACATTACCTTCATTTTGAGAATTTGGGTAATTCGACCATGGTCCACTCTCACCAGGAACGTGCCTTGGATATGTAGGTGCCTTCGAAGCCAAACGAAACATATTGGAACCAGGACCAGCCTGAAGGGAGTAAAATGGAGGTCCCTGGACTGTAGAAGCCTCACTAAGAGGAAGTGACAGCAAATCCTAATCAATGACTCCAAGAGATGAAGAAATCCTTGAGTTTAGTCCCTCGAGACCGCGAAGCCCATAAGATATTTGTTTACAAAAAAAAAAAAAAAAAAACCAAAATCAAATTATCTTGCATAACTCAACTTTCCAAATGAAGCCATACTGTGCCGAATTTACCAGAGGTGTCGGTCTTCCTTACTATTTTCGAAAATATTATAATTTTACTCGTTCCTTGTGATGATGCCAAAACTACAACATCACAGTATGAAAGAAAAAATTCTATGAATTAGTAGAACTTTAATTGAATTTTTCTTTAGATCGGAGAAAAAAAATTAAACTGTTCAATTCATCTCGGTCTCAGTAGTTTATAATTTTCTAAGTCGATGCTTCAAAAGCGTGTTACGCCACGAGATGATGTTTCAGGCTCCGAATTTCTTCGCCTTTTTTGTGGGTTAGGCCACCTCGAAAAAGAATGACTATTCACAAACAATATTTATTACAGAAAAGGTTTGAGAAAAAGAGTATGAAGTATAAGAGAACTTACGTTTACTTCATTCTAAAATGTTGAAAATTTTAGAAATGCCCTTAGTAGGTGAATGACGCAGTGACCTGCAGGTGGATTTCTAATAATGGAATGATTCTTCGTAATTGATGCGAAATTTAAAGCTTTGATTGTATAGGAATGTATGTTGAGGATGCGGAATTTAAGCTGAAATGACCTTACACTTTTCCAAAAAAGAGTTGCTGGTTTGAAATGCGCGTTACAGCAGTCAGTATTTTATTATTCCATCGTTGTCATCTTGAGTCATGGTGTTTGTCGCTTTTCATAGGAATAATCTTTGCCATAGGTTGCTCGTTGGAATTCGGGCTTTTAAAAGTTCTCCAACTTTGGACAGGGATTAAATGAATTAAATATAAACACGACACGGAACTACCTTGGAGAATCATAATTTTTGCTTTTGGACAAGAGATTTCATTGGAGCGTTAGAATGTCCTTTGTTTCTTATTTGACTTCAAATAGAGATTTTTTCATAGAGAAAGAGAATAATGGATGACTAAATCTCAAAATTTTAATTCAATCCAACAACGTTTGTGAAATATCCAACGCCAGCTGCATCGCAGTTTGTCACTATCTCGTTTTCTCTCTTCCCCTCAATCTATTTTTAGATATGAATTTCCTGTTAGGTTCTCAGCTTCATGCACCCTCGAGCAATGCGGATGGCATATGGCATAAATTCAAAACGTTTTTGCAGTCCATTAAATTTACAAATAAAATGCAACTTACTGCACATATTTGAATCTGAAATGGTTATAAGGTCCTCCTAAATAACGGAAATAGAGTTTTTTTGCAGCAGCTGTTTCTTCCAACTCCTCAAACGTCTTACACGTAGTATCTTCAAAAATTTTCATAATCCTCCCAGGCAAGGAGACTGCATACTGGTTCTCCAACTCAGCTATGATTTTCGTTTCATACTTTGTCTTCACTTTACGAATTTTTGAAACGGCGTATTTCTTCTTCACAGTAAGTGTTGAAAGCAGTTTTGTAGACAACACTCCATCCATGTGGCCAACTGCATTATTACCTCTGAGGTCAAGATATAATATCAGATGTTTCTGAATATACTACATCAAACCTTTGAAATACTCTTCCGTTCATGAAAAATTGTAGAGTTAGGTGACATCTACCGGGAGGGAACCATTTTACCTTATAAATTGGGAATAGCAACATGTTATTTTTCAGTAGAGTTAATTAAATAAATATCGTTTAGTCTTCTGAATCATGAACATGAAGTAAACATGACATAATACTTTCAAAAGACAGCATTGCATATCAAACGTGTTGTCGTCCAGGAAAATGGCACTATCTCATGATAGAATCGCGGTGGATTGCACCTATATCCAGGGTTTATCACATGAAAATGCGTGACCAACGGGTATAAAAGAATCGCAATAAAAGCTGGCAAAACCACCGCGTATCTTGGAGACACGAAAAAACTCAACAATGACAGCTCTAGGCGCCTATTTTGTAAGTTTCGCGGCATGTTTTTGGAATGTGGGTATGACGAACAGGTCACGAGCAAGTGATGACTACACTCTCGAGAGCACTGATCATAAGAGTAATAATGTCTACCAAATAATAACATAAAGAAAAAAATATTCTTCCCGATGAGTTTCTGATATCTCTGCTTCTTTTCCTTCTCATTCACTGTGATTGTACTGTCGGACGGAGCACAATAGTCCATAAATTCTCTTCTTAAATAAATAAATAGTCCTTATTAATTGAGAGACTTTGGGTCTCCTCATCTAAAATCACCTTGAACCTGAAATCCAAAAATCTAAGCAGATATTTGAACGAATATAAAAATATGAAGAACTGATTTGTTTACTAAAGTCAGTATCATATCGTATAAATGTTGCATATTCATGGAGTGAAATGATTAGAACTTGGAACTAATAAGATCTGAGTGATAATCTTGAATATAATTATTTTGAATTATCCGGCTTCAGATACAATTTTTACAATTTTTTCTTTCAAGATGAGAATATCCTAGGGTCGCTTTGATATATCTCTTTTTTTATAAGATTACTTGGGAATTTCGTACAGGAGCTGTAAAGCAGCTGCAAAAAAATCCCCTTCTTCGTCTCTCCGCGAGTGAACTTCCTTGTAAAATGATCTCGATATTTACGAGTATTTTCATTACTTAAAAATAATTATGACCTTGTGTGCACAGTTTTCTTCTGAGAGACACTCAGGAGAATTATTTTAACTTTTGTACGATGAAAATCGAAGAAATATGTATAAATTTTCAAACCGTCTCAAGAATTATACACAAAACAATTTTAGATGAAGCAGATACAAAAATTTGATGTCAGATTGGTTCCCTCTACGATGATCCATTATAATGAAAGAATGTGTTTCAGTTTTCGATCCTATATAAAACTACAAATTTTGCCGACGTTCCGCGAACGTTGCAGTTCGCATCTCCAGGTCAGCCGTGAAGATGCGAACTGTAATTCAGATTCGAAACTGTTTTTTCTTCCCTACGACCGTATTTATTGTTCGATGAGTATTTCAGCAAATTTTCAGCACGAATTCGGTCTTGGGGTTTTTTTCAAGAGTCGATACTCATGACTATAATTTGATGAGGAAAAAGGTTTTTAATACAAAATCTAATAGTTTCATGATTTATCTCACAAGGGATATGGTGGTCCTTAACAAAAACTGAATCAAAATTAACCTACATGAGTAAAAAAAAACAATGTAGTATTTGTAGAAGAAGTCATTCGAAAAAATGGTTTAAAAAGTTGAAATTGTTTCTCAAAGATACTGGAGAGGCCCTTATAATTCATTAGGAAATCACATGATTGAAAACGATCTTTACAGACGGACGATACTAGACTGATCGTTTTGAAAAGTCGTAATTTTAA
>WSXT02206239.1:0-18213 GCA_011762715.2 Neuroterus valhalla
GAGAATATTGTTGTTATTTATAACAAATTGTTTAAACACTTGTTTTTGTTAACTTTAATTGATTATTTCCTCACTTTAACCGAAACGTTGAAAATAAGTGGAAAAATTCAGAAAAACCCTTGACTTTCTAATCCTCTAAATATTATTTTTAATAAAAAAAAATGCATTTATTTTTTCGTGGATTCGAACGAATTTCGGGCGTTTTGCATAAAAATTCGAAAATTTTTTTTTCTAACGCATTTTTGGACCACCACATTTTTTGACAATAAACTCAATTTAACTAATTTCTCAATTCAACTAACTGATTCAGAAGAATTGAAGATATAAAAATAACATTGCGTATAACGTGACTACGTAGCCGATACATTTACATAATGTATCATTTTAGGATTACAACAAAGCTTGTTATTCTGCTATGTAGTTAAATATTTCAGTCAAAATAAGGGAAAGTCCAAAATTTTTTTATTTTAACCACAAATCATTTGAAATTCTCCAACAATAAAGAACAGCTGTTACTGCACTCAATGCCATTATTTCTAGAAACCCCCAGAAGAGGGGGTTACTATATTTACTATTGTAGCATTACATTTTTTTTATTATTTGATCGATTTCGACAGATTGCAATTACCATGTTTTCCATATTTGATTAGAAAATACAATTTTTTTTCAAAGTTTTGCAACAATCTTAGTTAATTAGATGTTATGGGTTTGAAATCCTAATAATATTATGAAGTAATTAAATTTTTATTAAAAAATCTTAAACTGAACCTTTGCCTCGATTCATTTTGATATCCATTTAGATTTTGAATTTATATTCCTATTCCAAATTCATGAAAGTGCCTTGCATCTCATTTCTGTAACTTGTTTATAGTACAATTTGAATTTCGTTCCACAAGTGAAACTCCAAACGGATTTTCATTTCGTGTTTTAAGGCCAACGTTATAGCTTCTACATAACCGTGAACTACATAACATGTTCACCTCTTTGGAATTAAGTTCAAATTCGTTTCAGTTATTTCGTGCGAATTCATGATACTTAAATTAGTTTATATCTCCCAGAAACAAATCCATTATGGAAATTATAAATGTAAGTTTTAAGAAGTATTAAAAACTTGAGTATTTATGTTTCCTTTAAGCTTTCTGCCTGTTTTTGCCTCTCCCCTTTTTTAGTATGATAAGCTTCAAAATAATAGTATGATTGAATTTTAATCTCTAAAGTATGAATTCGTAATTTAAAAAAACAAATTTATAAGTAATTTTTTTAGGTCATTTCTCTCACTTTAGTTTTAAAGGTCTCCAAAGGTAATCATCATAATTTTTTTGCATTGGGGTATAATTATTAATACTTATCCTGGTAGCTATATTTTTGTTCACATTTTTGCTTTCTTTTATTACTTTTTTTTTTAGATTGGTTTTCTATCACGAAATACAAAGTGAGAATTTATGGTAGGTCAACGTTTCGATATCGATGAATGTCATGCTGACGTCTTTGAGGCTTTTTGATAAGAAATGTTATATGTTATCTTTTCGATAATAATAAATTGGAATTGATGCTTCTACATTATTAGTGTTATTCAACGATGTAAGGGGGAATACGTCAATCTGATAGGAAACGTGTCAAATTTGAATTATTTACCTTGAGGTTTTTTACATACTATAACATTTTGAAGTTAAATTTTGCTTAAGAAAATATGAATCTCTTCAAGTAATTCCTTTTTTATTCTGTTAAAGTCTTATGATTCTCTTTTGATTCTTGTTTTCAATATGAATTTGAAATATATGATTGATAAACCAAAATAAGAGAATATTTATTCTTACCTCTCGCCGTCTTTAGTTTATGCAATACACTTTTTACATAGCATTGTTCATGTAGAAACATTCAGGCGATATGTTTATTGTTGTTTTTTTTCATTTTTTTCCAAAATTCAACTAAAATGATTGCAATTCTAATGTCCATCATCTTGAATTAAGGGGTGTTTTCTTGTATCGCGTATAACAGTCGTATTTTTAATTTATTCAAGAAAAGAGTAGTTACCATTTTTTATAAGAAAAATGAGTTCTACAAACTAGTATATTTGATGTTCTCTTGTATTTTTCTTATTTGTTGCTTAAAAATTGATTATGAAAATAAAAAGAGGGTTGACCATTTTTTTCGTTCGAATATCTTTTTTGATTTCGGTGCTATTACAAAACTTTTAGGACAAAAGTTGTAATGCACACAATTTTCTACAATTTTTGTTAAAAAACTTTTTTTGTAAGAACATTTGTTTACTTACCGTAGCGTCTGAAAGTTGCGCGCACCGTCACTCGGCAGTTGGTAGTGCTGGATTGCGAGCGCTTTGCCGTACTAAATTATTTTAAGTTTCGTTGATGGAATGGAGCTCACAGTTTTTTCTCTTTCTTTTTTATTTTTATCAATTAAATATAATTTTGACTATTTTTTTGTGCGCATGTTTAATACTGCAATTATCTTTTATTTGTTATTTTTATCTTGAATTTTTCTCTTCCTCAAACTTAACTTTCATTATTTCTTATTGACATTTCAATTATTTACTATTCTTCAATATAATTTTATACGACTAATCATATGATTTCTCTTGTTTGTTGGAATAATAAATGAAAAATGCTCAAGAATGATGAGAAAATTTTTACAGGAATTCAATAACAAAACTTAATTACTAAAATTGTGAGATTCATGTTGCAAACCTCACAATCTTTAATTTATGAATATGCAATCTGTAATTAGATTTCAAGGTTCTCGATCAGTTTGAGATTTCTCTTATTCCACAAATTTACAAAAAAATTGTCATATTTCTGCAACAATTTTACGCTACTGTAAACATGCCTAAAAATGTCAAGGCTATATCAGTATTTTGTCCTTCATTTTTTCCAAGTAACAAGATAAGTGAATAAACAATATTTTGCATTAATCTTCATTCACCAAAAATAATTTTTGAAAACTATGATTTTCTAAAATCCACGTGAAATTCTCTCAATCATTTTTATGATTTATTTTTTTGAATTTCTATGATTTCACTAAAATTGGTTCACTTACAAAAGTTTTTGTTTCAGTTCATCAGAAAGGATTTACTATCGTCGAAGTAAAATTTTATAGGTCAACAAATTTTTTAATTACTTTGATTTTTATGGGAAAAATATCAATACTTTTTCAACTCGACAGTTGTCATATTGCGTGAGTTAACGAAAACTTTTTTGTTCATCATAATAATGTATCGACGAATTTCAAAAGTCATGCATCTTATTTTACTATATTTATCTAAATTTTTTTCCAAAAAATTATGTGGTGCTAAACTTTGAACTACATTTGTTCAACAATTTTACGCTGCTACAGATATGCTGTTGATAATATTCAAGACGCAGAAACATTGTTTGTAAAATTCATAATATAATAACACATTTCGAAGGATTTGAAAATAATACATTAGCAATTAAACGCACAATTTTTCTCAAGAAAACTAAAAAAATAACTCACGCGATTGGAAAGTTTTGAGTAGATTTGTTCTGGATTTTTTTTTCACTGTGAGGTAAAAAATTCAAAAATTTTTTGAGCTCTGTAAACATTTTATTTTAGAAAGTGAATATTTATTGATAAACGGAAACAAAAACTTCTATGACATTAATATTTTGGTTCTAAAATGATAATCGCAGAATTTTGAGAAAATAAAGCAAGAAAAAAACTGCCAAAATTGCACTTTGACTTCAAAAAATCTTAGTTCCCAAACAACGAATTTCAACTAAATGAGATTATTATTTTATATTGTTTATTTAACTTACTTGTTATTTTAATTTCAGAAGTGAATTAAATTAACAGCATTCAGTATAAATCTATATTGGCCAAAAATTTGATTACATTACCTTAAAAAAAAATCAAACATATCTCGACTCAAAGTTTTTATTTCACGTGAGTTTTTTTATTTATTCAATTTTCTTTTAAATTTATGCTCATTGTCTATGTAATATTCTTATGTTTTTGAATGTTTATTTTATTTTGAACCATATACAAAAAATATTTTAATACTATCAGCAGCATTTTTACAATAGCGTGGAAGTGTTCGAGAAATATAACGATTTTTTGTAAATTTGTGAAACAAAAAAAAACTCAAACTGACTGAGAACCTTGAAATTCCATTACAGATTGCATATTCATAAATTAGAGACTGTGAGGCTTGTAACATAAATCTCATAATTTTAGTAAATAAGTTTTGCTATCGAATTCCTGTAAGAATTTTCTCATTCTCCATTTCTGAGAATTTTTCATTTATTCTTTCAACAAACAAGAGAAATCATATAAATAATCGTATAAAATTATATTGAAGAGTAGTAAATAATTGAAATGCCAATAAAAAATAATCAAAGTTAGGTATAAAAACAAGAAAAATTCAAAATAACAAATAACAAATAAAAGATAATTGCAATATGAATTTTCTTACCCAATGAATTGCAATAATAATATCTAAATATACTGGACTAACAACGAAATGCGACGATGCAGTTTGACCCCTCTAAATTCATAAAATGCTGCCAGTAGTGAGACCTTGTAAAGGTCCGCCCGAGCCTTTCTCATCGACCAGTAGAATATGCTAGGTTATATTAAACACTGTGGCGTCCGGTCAAATCTTTCGAGCATAAACCAATCGGCTGTTCTTTCAGCGTGAACCAATTCAAACAAGGCGAGTTTCTAGAAACTAAGGGAAAGATTATTCACAAAATTTAATGAAAATTTTAATCCGTCATTTTCATTTGTTCTTCTTTTTGAATATGTTTTCATCTTTCAGAAAATTTCTCCATATATCTCAAAACTACTTTTCAAAATAATATTTTTTTATTATTATCTGTTCTCTGTTCATTACTTCATTCAAACATAATTTATCTAACTTCATAAAAAAATTTGTCAACATATCTCTTTAGGAAGTGTTTTCTATCAGAATTTTTTCTATTTTGTGGGCATTTATTTTCTGTCAGCACTGAAAAAAATGAATGCTTCATTTCCTGCCCTTAGGCCAGAGTCTTTATTCTGCACTCAAGCGATAGACTTTTTCTGTAGTTTCAAGCCTTAATAAGAGCTTTAATCATTTACTTTCAATGAAGAGAAAGTACTATTCTGCTACTGAAAAATCAGAATGCTACAAATTATTCATAAAAATTTACAATATTTACTGAGAGCAGAAAATAAAAAAATTAATAGCACTTCCATTATAGGAAAATATTTTCGTTAAATGAGAGCTTTGTGGATAAATCCTTTTATACTTTTGCAATTTACACCCCGTTTGTGAATCCGCGTTCATCCCCATGTCAATATCAGGGTAAATTACATAATTAAATTCAACAAAAGAGAGATGAAAATAAGAAAACAAGTCTGGCTTTGATCGAATAACCCAAAAGATAAATGTCAGTGATGCAATTCATCCTTTTTAAAGACAAAGGTTTAATCGATTGAAAACCAATTATGGTCGCATATATTTAATAATAAATAAATAAATTTTTCATTTGAATTTACATAATGTTAATTTTTTTCCATTGTAAGAAAAATCTTTTGCAAATGTTTTGCTTTGTGAGTTTTTTGAGTTAACTTAACTTTGATAATCAAATTGATGATAGCTCAAGTATATGAAAAAATTGTCATCTCAATTTTTCCAGAAAAATGTATTTATCCCGTTTTATTTGCATTCTTCTCATTTATATGACTTGGGACAAGGAATTTTAAAAAAATGATTATTGTTTTTATTTAAAGGCAGGGAATTTCAGGAAGGAAATATCATTCCACTTGGAATATGGAGTTTTTCACATGGAACGGGAACTTTTTAAAATGATTTTAATTCGAGTTGAGAAGAGAGGAATTTTAAAAAATCGCTCTTACAATTTAAAATTCGTCGTTTTTTAAAAGTCCTCTATTCCTAAGTCCTAATGAAGAAATTTCTTCAAACAGTTTTTTAGAGTAGAAACAGTATTTCGCATAAGAAATATTTCGGAAATTAAATTTTTTGTTAAGGGTGTACTATTCGTCTTTTTAATCGAAAATTAATCTTTATGGTTAGAAATTAATCTTTTTTGCATGAAAAACGTTTGAAAATTAATTGAAAAATACGTTTGAAAATTATTTTCATCAACTGGAAATTTAACATTTGATTGAAAATTTGTCTTTTTGAATTAAAAATTCACAGATTATATTGAGAAATCTATTTTTTGGTGGAAAATTATGTTTTTCTTCGAAAGTTAGTTCTCTTTTTTAAAAATTTTTCTTTCGGTTAATAATTCGAGTTACACAGTTAAATATTTTTCATTTTAGTCGAAACGACATCTTGTTGAAAACACTTATGTTTGGTTGAAACATTTATTTTCCAAATCAAACTGTTACTTTTCCATTTCTGGTTGAAGATGATTACTTTTATATTTGAAAATTCAAACATTCTGTTGGAAAATTTTATTTTTGGGTTGAAAATTATCTAATTTGTTTGGTTGCACATCACTTCTTCCAGTATTCACATTTTTGTTTCTGTTTGAAAATTCAACTCTTTTAGTTGAGGAATCTTTGTTTTAGTTAAAAACTCTCTTGTTTTGTTTGAAATCGGCTTTTCAAACTAAAAAAGGTACTGCTCCATTCTTGGTTGAAAAAAAAATTTCAGTTCGAGATTCAACTATTTTGTTCAAAATTGTATTTTTTGGTAGAAAATTATTCTTATCATTTGAAAATTAATCTTCTCGTTTAAATATTCACACCCACAGTTGGAAATTAAAGTGCTTCGGTTAATTTTCTACCATTCTAGTTGAAAATTCATCTTCCTCGTTTGAAATTGAACTGTTCCAGTTGAAGATTTATAATGCTGTTATAATTCATAATCTCGTTTTAAATCATTTTTTTTTTGCTATCGTTGATTCATTTTCGACAATATTGTCAGTTGAATTGTTCCAATTTTTGTAAAGAAATTATATGCTCCAGTAGAAAACTTCAGTATTCTTTTCAAAATTGATTATTTTGCAATGTTCGATCTGTTGTGTTAAAGAATGTTTAGAATGAAAATAAATCTTTGCGTTTTGCGACAAACATGAATATGTTACTTTTAGTTGACCGAGAAAATTGGAAAACTCGACCGAGAAAAACCAAGAAAAACCGGGAAATGATCCAAATATTGTAATCGTACGCCAAATCGCCACCCTAATCCTGATCTGGGAATCTCGAAAAAAGACAAAGATGAGGAAGAGATTAATTTTTTCACCGTTCCGAAAAATTTTGTTCCTTTATGGCAAAGAGTAAATAATCGGGAAAATTTCGAAGTGAAACAGTTAATTTATTCTGAAAAAATGAGAAGATATCGTTCGATTCTTATTTGATGTTCAAATCAACAATTGGGCGAAAGGCGATCAGCGCCGCAGTTTCAGATTTCTTCAGCAGAGACAAGTTAGGAACCATATCCATAATAATAGATTTATTTTGATTGATGAATTAAATTTCAATTTCAATAATCAAAATAATCGTGAGCCTTCTGATTGCCATTAAACCTTTTATAATTTTGACAGGCGAAGCAGTCTTAAATTTTGCGATGATTTTCATCTGTTTTTTTTTGCATTATTGCAATTTGGCAGTTTAGCACTTGATCGTTGTTGATGATCCTAAAAATTGTTTGTATTCATATTTTACTTTTTGAATTATATCTATTCAGAGATTGCTTTTCAGAATAAGATCAGAATAACTCGAAGGGATTGCATTCAACTACCTTTTGGTGCCACTTACCCATTTTTACCACAAAATTAAGGTAGCACAATTCAACAATTGTTTATAATTAAAGGAATCAAAAAAGAACAACTACTAGGAGAATGATGCAAGTAAACAAGTATCAAATTTTTTGAATTCCATTCAAGTTTTTGATCAAAAATCGAATAAAATTATTCCAAAAAGGACATAAAGGCTCGAGATTGAGTAAAATTATCCAAATTTATTTATTTATCGTAGATTATTTCATGTGCTTTTCTCTCAGTTCATGGCTGCTGAAACGACGAAATAAACCCTGGGTTAGAGAAGTGGGACGAGGTGGGTCTCGCACCTCATGGTCGATACTAACGTAGGTCCGGATCCTCTCGTTTTTCCATTGAGAACCCCTGATCAATAAAGAAATGAAAACTAAAGAAAAAAATATTCTTCATCATTCACCTCCAAAATGGTCCATTTCCACACCTTAAAACTTTTAGATACATCGAGATTACACACTTTTTTCAACAAAAACTCTATAATGGAAATCCCCACTTGTACAGAAAATCTACAACGTTCCGTAGCATAATATTCGAATTAATTTCCAATTATTCTTCTTCCTTTCTCGTTGAAAAAAGTTCTTTTGTACTTTCTCTGAATATGCAGATTAGTACTAATGAAGTACACGCCAGGTATTTAACTGCAGATATCCGGCTTACTTATTTTTCCTCCTTTAATGGGAATAATATGGAAGAAGAGTAAGAATTATTCAGATTCTAATAAAAGAAAGATATACAATTATACTGATATCTTTCATAAGTAAGTTCAATGGAGTATCCAGGTATTTATGTTATTAATATCTGAGTAAGCAATGAAATTATTTTTACATAACAGTATGTCGATATCCGTTTAAAAAAATCCATATAGATTTATGTATAAAAGCTTCTATTTTAGTTACTTAAAAATGGGGTCGTTAAAACACAGGGTGGTGACTTGACCGGGAAACCGGGAAAGACCGGAAAATGACCAAGACTTTAATTAAAAACTGGTAATTTACTTGAATCAACCTAGACTATTGAAAATTCTATCGAAGAAATACGGAAAATGACAGCTTTCTTATTTTGAATCAAAAAGAGATATTATCATTTGATTTAAAGAATGTAAGTTCTCACGAATTATTGACACTAAAAATTCAAAATTGTATTTCAATAATTTAAGAAACCTTGGATCTTAAATATCAAACCATAAAATAAATTTATTGATAACAAACAAAAATTCTAATCAATTTTTTGTCAAAAATTATGGAGAAAAAGTTTGTTTTTCAAGTTCTTACGAGATATTGACACTAAAAATTCAAAATTGTATTTGAAAAATTAAAGGAACCTTTGATCTTAAATATCAAACCATAAAATAAATATATTATTAACTAACAGAAATTCTAATCAATTTTTTTTCTCAAAAATTTTGTAAAAAAGTTCGTTCCTCAAGTTCTCACGAAATATTGACACTAAAAATTCAAAATTGTATTTCAAAAATTAATGGAACCTTCGATCTAAAATATCAAACCATAAAACTAATTTATTAATAACAAACGGAAATTCTAATCGATTTTTTTTTCAAAAATTTTGGAAAAAAAGTTTGTTTCTCAAGTTCCCACAAAATATTGACACTAAAAATCCAAAATTGTATTTCAATAATTTAAGGAACCTTTGATCTTAAACATCAAACCATAAAATAAATTTATCAATAACAAACAGAAATTCTAATCAATTTTTTGTCAAAAATTTTGGAGAAAAAGTTTGTTCCTCAAGTTCTTACGAAATATTGAGACTAAAAATCCAAGATTGTATTTCAAAAATTGAAGGAACCTTTGATCTTAAATATCAAACCATAAAATAAATTTATTAATAACAAACAGAAATTCTAATCAATTTTTTTTCTCAGAAATTTTGTAAAAAAGTTTGTTCCTCAAGTTCTCACGAAACATTGACACTAAAAATTCAACATTGTATTTCAAGAATTAATGGAACCTTCGATCTAAAATATCAAACCATAAAACTAATTTATTAATAACAAACAAAAATTCTAATCAATTTTTATTCAAAAATTTTGGAAAAAAAATTTGTTTCTCAAGTTCTCACAAAATATTGACACAAAAAATTCAAAATTGTATTTCAAAAATTAATGGAACCTTTGATATAAAATATCAAACCATAAAATTAATTTGTTAAGAACAAACAGAAATTCGAATCAATTTTTTGTCAAAAATTTTGGGGAAAAAAATTGTTTCTCAAGTTCCCATGAATTATTGACAATGAAAATTCGAAATTGTGTTTCAAAAATTAAAGGAATCGTAATCTAAAATACCATACCATCAAAGTAATTTATTTATGACAAACAGAAATTCGAATCAATTTTTTGTTGATAACTTTGGAAAAAAATCGTTTCTCAAGTTCTCACGAATTATTGACACTGAAAATTCAAAATTGTATTTCAAAAATTAGAGGGACCTTACAACTAAAATGCGGGACAATGTAATTAAGTTAATAATATAATTGTTCAAAACATAACCTCAGGCAACTGCAATATTAACACTAATTGTGAATTTGATACACAATTTGGGGTTCAAATTTCCATCAAGGTACGTAACCTAGCATAACTGCATCATGTGATACCTTTAAAAGTTATTTTTTGACTTGTTTAACAATAATCAACATTAAATACGTACGGAAAATTTGTAAACAATTCGTCACTTGATTTTTCGGCCCTGGTCTACAGTGTGCCCGAACGCATGCGCGAGCGTCCATGTTGATGCGCGAATTTCCAAAATACTCATGTTGAGCATATTTCTGAGTGCAGCCGTGGGAAGGGGGTTGCATTATTCAGAAATATTTTAACATGCAACAACCCTATGACCGGTATGCGATGGACCTTACTGTATACGTCATGAGGAGAAAGATTTTTTTTTCATTGTAAGAATAAAGTTCAAGTTTGTTGCTCCGTAAAATTTTTTAAGCTGACTCAAATTTTATAATCGAAATGATGATAGGGAATTTCAGAAAATAATTATAGTTTTTATTTTAGGGCAAGGAGTTTCAGTGAAGAAGTAAAATTTCACTTGGAACAGAGGATTTCTTACATGGAACGGGAACTTTTCAAGCTAATCATGATTCGGATTTAGAAGAGAGGGATTTCAAAAAATCGTTCCTCCAATTCAAGATTCGTCACAATTTCAAAGTCTCCTCTTCTCAATTTTGAATTAAAAAAATATTTCAAGCAGTCTTTAGAGTAGAAGTGGTATTCCGAAGAAGAAATATTTTTGAAATATGATAGAAAATTTTTTTAATTGTTAAAAATTGAATTTTCTTGTTAAAGTTGCATTATTTTGATTCGAAATTCACCTCTTGTTGAAATTGTAACTACTTTGTTAAAAATCAGCTCATCTTTTTTTCATGATAATTCAAGTATTTAGTTGAACATTGATTTTGAAAATGAAACTATGTCCTTGAGAATTTATGTACTTCGTGGAAAATTTGCCTTTTTTGTAAAAAATTAATCTTTATGGTTAAAAATTCATTTTTTTTATTAAAAATCATCTATTCATTTGAAGATTCATCATAATACCTGAAAATCCATCAGTTTTGATTCAAAATCAATTACTTCAACTGGAAATTTAACTGTTACATTGTCATTCAATTATTTCGTTGAAGCTTCACATATTTTGTTGAAAAATCGATTTCTTGTAGAAATTATCTTTTTCTCCGGAAGGTAATATTCTTCTCCGAAAAATCCTTCTTAACGGTTAACAATAATTCAAGTTATACAGTCAAACATTTTTCAATTTAGTCGAACATTCATCTAGTTAAAAACTCTTATGTTTGGTTTAAAAATAATCTTTTGAGCCAAAAATGTCACTATTCCATTTTTGTTTGAAAATTTCTATTTTTATGGTTCAATTTCAACCATTTTGTTGAATAATTGTATTTTTTGGTTGGAAATTAATTTTCTTTTTCAAGCATTGAACTATTCTAGTTAAATTCTCCTCATTTCAGGTGAAAATTTGTCTTTCTGGTTTAAAATTCAACTACTTCAATTAAAAATTTACAATTTCATTTGATTCTTCATCATTTTTTTAAATGTAATAATTTGTTTAAAAAGAAAGTTTTTTTCTGGTTGAAAGTTAGTTTTTTGTGTTATAAGTAATTTGTTTTCAACTGAAAATTTAACTGATTCCAATTGAAAAATTTCATAGTTTTACTTAAAAATCTATTTGTTTAGTTAAACATCCATTTTTTGTCACTTAAAAATTTGACTAATAAATTTTTCGTTGACGATTTATCTTTTCAGTGAAAGTTAATTTATCTGTTTGAAAACTCAAAGTCTGCAATTAAAGATTCTTTTTGCAAGTATAAAACACTTATGCTTCTTCAAAAATGTATTTTAAACTAAAAATGTAACTGTTCCATTTTTGGTTAAAAATAATCATTTTTCGACTTTGAAATTCGAATATTTTGTTGAAACATCATGTTTTCTCCTGAGAAAATGATTCTCCCTATTCGGAAATGATTCTTCTTCTTTGAATATTCACCTTCATGGTTGGAAATTATAGTGCTCCAGTTAAATATTTATCTCTTTAGTTGGAAATTCATCTTCTTGTTTTGAAATTCAACTGTTCTGGTTGAAGATTCATAATGTTATTTGAACAATCATCACATGGTTGAAAAATGAACTATTTTTTGGAATTCTGTTGTTTTTTTAAATCGTAGATTGATTTTTTTATTGAAAGTAGAACTGTTCCATTTTTTGTGAAAAAATCATATTTTTGGTTGAGAATTAGAGTATTCTTTTTAAAATGGATTTATTTTGCAATTTTTTATCTGTTGTGTTGGAGGATGTTTAGATTTGAATGAAAATAAATGTTAGCGTTTTGCGACAAATATAAATATGTTACTCCTAGTTGACCGGGAAAATTGAGAAACTTGACCGTGAAAAACTGGGAAACGACCGAAAATTTCAAATCGTCCGATATTTCCGAATAAAACAACTTCTGATATTTTCGAATCCAAACATGCAAAAACTCCTCTTTGGAATGTTCTTCTATTGAAGCTTCTTCTATTTCTGAATACGATTTCCCATTGCACAGTGAATTGTAAATCCATAAAATAAGAATGCATTTGAAACAATCAATTATGGAGCAATAAGTATTCAATTTATTTGAATGGAGTAATCAGGTTTGTATGATTTGAATGATCTCGTCATTCCACAAACACATACATAAATGGCCAAGTGGAAAAACCGATTAATAAATAAATTCATTCAAATCAATTAAGGGACTATATTCATCCATGAAGGGTGATTTATCCTTCAACCCTTTTAATGAAAGTAGCCCCACCTCCTTGTTTAACTTGGTTCTACTTAAATTGGGCATTAGGGTTATATTCTTGAAGCCTATATATAGGAGGGTGTTCAGCCCTTCGTGAGAGCTCTGTCTTAGAGGCGAAGCTTTCGATTTATTATTTATACATAAATAGTCTGGACGAGCGTTTTAGGTTTAAAAATGGATCAGGTAAAACATCTTACATTTATAATGCATAACTCAATACGTTTATTCACCACCGGAAAGAATCCTGGGTTGATTTAATATCGTATAGATTGAACTATGAAAAAATATTTGAACCTCCCCAATAAGAGATATAAAAAGCAAAAGCTCTACTTGTCCGAATAAAGCTCTTCAATAAGTTTATAGATAGACCAATAATTGAGGAATGGAGCTCGTCCTGGTTTTTGATCGACATCCAGGAAATAATGGCACACCAGGGTGGTCACTAAAATTTCAGAAAAAATTTCTGGTCATTTTTTGATTATTCACAAAAAAATGTTTGAAATTGTCAAAGAAGATTCATCTGAATTTGAGGAAACGTACTTTTCCTCAAAATCTGAAATACAGATATTGTCCTTCTTAAATTTAGAAAGATTCTGGTTAGAATCAAGTTCATACGTGAATTTGAGGTCGGTAAAATTTAAATCTGTTACATTTTTGAGTATTTTTTTTACTATTTGCAAGTTTTGAAAGACAAGGCCTTAAATTTGGTGAATATCGCAAATTTGAATTATTTAAGATTAAACTGCAAATTGAATTATATTCAATAAGAAGTATTTTACGGTAAATAAGTTTATTTTCAAATTCTCTCAATTCCGGCAGTATTTGAAAACGAAACTTTTGAAATAAGAAGATAATTATAAACCAGTAGTGTTCAAAATTGCAAAGATTCAAATTCTAAATATTTTCAATCAAAATTTTGGTACGATCAAAATAAGGCTTTGCAAATTTTACACTCGAAGGAAAAAAAGGTCAAAAGGAAAACCTCCAAAAATTGAAGGTTTCAAATTCAAATTTTGCAATGTTTCATAATTTGTTATTTGAAGAACTCGAAATTGAAAAATAATCAAATGAAGCACTTAAAATCGTATTAATTCTATTTGAAACTTTTGTGTAAATTCAACTTCCAGAACTGAAGCGTTAGAAGTTGGATCATTTTAAATTAGAAGCCTGCAAAATTAAAAAATTTTGGAAATTACAAGCATAAAAAGACTTTATAGTTTAAAAAAGCTGAGAAAAGTGTTTACTTTCAAATTTAAAAAAATGGGGACAAAACTGTATTTCTTTCAACACAGTAAAAACCAAGTTTAATCTTTACATCCATTTCGGAGTACAGTTTTTTTGGAACAAAAATGACCTCCGCATGGATAAAATTTTCCAAAAAATTGAGCATGGCACTATATTGTATCCTCTTTTGTTTCGATTGAACTTTAACCACTTAATTATTATTTGCAACAGAATTTCTCATCAGTTTTCTTCTGTGAAATTATTTACTCTTGGAGTCAACTTAATTAAAACAATGTTAAATTTTAAGGGCTTGAGTCCCGAGATTCTTGAATTTAAATTCTTAGATTATTCTTCAATTCAAAAAATTTATTTTCAAATGTTCAATTCAAGACTGTCTATTTGTATTTTCGAAATACTGCATCCAGGCAGACTCAAAATAGGCATTCAAAATGCAGACTTAAAAGGGTGTCGAGTTACGACCACAACTTTATTAGATGTTTTTATTGTTTTTTTTTTGCAGTTTAATGTTTTTACTGTGTTTTGAAATTGATAAAAATAAAAAAAAAGACGAAAGAAAACAAAGGAGAAGCGAGGGGTTCTTAAGACAATGATATTCGAAAAATAACATGTTCTGTGAAAATTGCCATTATCGCCAGTGATTTGTTATGAATTCTCATAAACACTATCTGGATACTTCAAAAGAGATTTTCGCTGATGTATAAATTTACTGTGATACTGATTTGAGCAGAAAAGAACTAAAACAGTTTTTAGTCCTAATATACTTGAATTGAGTTAAAATTTGATAAATTAAAAATTGGATAAGAACCGAATTTGAATTTCTATTCAACATTCAACAATCATGATAATATCTAAAATTCAAGAAAATTTAAAAGTAAAAATCACAAATCCGACGATTAAAGTTGGAAAAACGCCCTCAAATGTCTCTATTGAAATTTCAAAGAAAAATAATAAAAATGAAAAAGAGGAAAGATGAGAATAAGAAGGCAACATCCAAACCCTTTTCCTTCTCTTTTGTCTTATCTTTCCTCTGTTTTTCAATTCTTATCGTTTCTAACGTTCCGAATTGGATCATTAATAGTTATTCGCGGCAAAAAAAAAAAAAATTAACCTGTTTGTATAGTGACCACTAGGGTGGTCCAAAAAAATTTTTTTAGAATTTTTATACAAAACGCCCAGAAATTTGTACGAATCCACAAAAAAATGAACATATTTTTTTTTTGAAAAAAAAAATATTTAGAGATGGCGCAAGCCCCTTCTCTTCACAATTAGTCACAGAATGCGAATAACATATTACTCTCCAAATATCACCCCCATAAGTCTGTTTTATAGGGTCCCAAAAACCCCCTTTATTGAAAAAATAGGGTTTTCGAGTTTTTGGCGCTTATCATGATTTTTTGAGATTTTTAAGGCAGATTCTTCCTCTTAGAAAAGGGTTAGGAAGTCAAGGTTTTTTTCTGAATTTTTCAACTTATTTTCAACGTTTCAGTTGAAGCAAGGTAATAATCAATTAAAGTTGACAAAAATAATTGTTTAAACAATTTCCTCATTATTTAAACAATATTCTTTTAGAATAATGCTACAAAGTTGCTGTTTTTTTTTAATTTTCAACTTTTTGTCCACTTTTTACTTGAAGTAAGTAATTATTCAATTTAATTGAGAAAAAATAATTGTTTAAACAAATTGTAAATGTTTATAGCTATCTTCTTCTAGATTAATACTACATAGTTGCAAGGTTGCATAGTTTTTTCTGAAATTTTTATTTTTCTGCCCACTTTTTACTTGAAGTGAGTTAATATTTAATTTAATTTAACAAAAATATTTGTTTTAACAAATTAATATTGTTCACAGCTATATTTTCTAAGATTAGTGCTAAAAAGTTGCGGGTTTTTCTGAAATGTTCAACTTTGCTTTACCTTTTTGATTGGGAACAAATAATAAATAAACATTAGAAAGAATCCTTTTTCAAATAGCATTGTATTGTTTCAAGTAAATTATTCTTGTTCTTTTCCCAATGACAAAATGGCCATAAACAATAATAATTTGTTTAAACAATTATTTTTGTTGAATTAAATAAATCATAAACTCACTCCAAGTGAAAAGTGGGCAAGAAGTTAAAAATTTCAGAAAAAACCGCAGGTTTCTATCATCAAGCAAAGAGAATATTATCAGCAATATTAATAAATTGCTCAAACAATTTTTTTGCCTTGAATTATTTATCACTTTACTCCAATTGAAAAATAGTAAAAAGTTAAAAATTTCAGGAAAACCCGTTGAAAAAACCGCAAAAAGTCATAATTAGCGCCAAAAACTCGAAAAACCCATTTTTTCACTCATGGGATTTTTTTGGGACCCTATAAAACAGATTCATGGGGGTGATATTTGAAAAGTAATATTTTATTCGCATCCTGTGACTGATTGTGAAGAGAAATGGTGAATTCCGAACTCGATTCACCTAATATTAAGAATTCTGAATCAAATTTACAAAAGCGTCTTTTTTTCTCATAGGGAATACGTGTTTAACTCCATGGGGCTGGCGCCACTCCTTAATATTATTTTTAAAAAAAAGCGTTTATTTTTTTTCTGGATTCGAACAGATTCCCGGGCATTTCGCATAAAATTTCGAAAAAAAATTTTTTGGACCACCCTTATCTCTTTTTTCCCTTAAAGGAAATATGTGTTAAACTTCACGGAGCTTGCGCCACCTTTAAATATTATTTTTTTTGAAATAAATTTTTTTTTTTTGACAACCCCGGTGACCAACCTTTTGCTTAATTCCCCGCTATGCTAAGAATGACATTCTGATATGAAAATTGTTCCAACAGGTCGAATCAAAAGCACCACCTGGCTCGAACCTGGATGTCCTAGAGTCGTCGAGAGAACTCCTCGTAAAACCCTTACGAGAAGGAGATGAACAAATGAAAGTGGAAATCTGGAAATTCGGCTGTGAAATATAATTTAAAAATAAGTAGAGAAGTGAAAAAAGTGCTCGGGTGCCTCTGTTGCAAAGATGACAAGACGCGCCAATAAAAGTGCTCAAAAAGGTTTAGAGTGCGCTCCTCACGGTGTCGTCGGTACCATAGGGGGATAAGTGAGTTATGATTAATTAGCGTCAGTAATAGCAGCAGTTCAGCACGAGGCCTCGACTAATTGGAGGCGGATCGCGCTACTTACATAGAGCCTGAAGGAAGTAAGTTTTCCTCATTTTCCTTCTTTATAAAAACTAAAATCAACAATCATGCCCATTCATCAAACTTTTTTCTTTTTCATAGCCGCATGTATTATATAAACAATTACGCAAAATGTTAAAAATTATTTTGTCATTTTGAAATTGGCCTAAGAGGTTTTCCCCGGTCAAGATTTCCGATTTTCCTGATCAACTGAAAGTAACATATACGTCAATTATAAACATTCTTCAACACATCAGATCAGACATTGAAGAATAAATCAATTTCGAAAAAAAACTCTAATTTTCAGCAAAAAAGAACATTTTTTTTTTAATCGAACATTTCAATTCACAAAAAACATAATGAATCTTCAACTGAATCAGTAAAATTTCAAACCAAGAAGATGAATTTCCAATCAAAATGATAAATATTTAACTGAAGCATTCTAATTTTCAACCATGAAAGTGAATATTCAAACAAGAATATTGAGTCTCAAATACAAAGAATAATTCCCTGTCATAAAATACAATGTTTCAATAAAATTTTTGAATTAAGAACTGAAAAATAATTATTTCTAGCCAAAAATGGAACAGTATGATTTTTAGTTTGAAAAACCAATTTCAAATCGAAAATAAGAGTATATAACTATAACAAAGAATCTTTAACTGAAAAAGTCAAATTTTAACATGGATAAATCAAGTTTTACTGAAGAAGATA
>WSXT02206250.1:0-18211 GCA_011762715.2 Neuroterus valhalla
AAAAAAGCCACACTGAAAAATTAATATGGTCTGCCCGACGATGTGGTATCATTATTTTTTGTTGCTTGTAATTTGTCAATATTTGTCAATGGTCATGGAACCAATGTTTTTTGTTCTGTGTTAGAATTCTCTGAACTTAGCTGCTCATAAACTAGAGGCTACAATCAGAGCTGTCTTCGGCGGAAGGATGTTAATCACCAAAGTAATTATAGCTTCTTTCTTGTGAACTAATGACGGATTCTTCTGAGAGTATGGACTTCGTTTACCAACAAACAAGTGATTCATCACTGACAGTTGTCTCGATATCATATTTGTTAGGATAGGTTATTGAAACAATTGTCTTGGGAAATTTGGATCACATTCTGTTTAATTGAACCTAATAGATCTTTGTAGTTGCATAATATCCGTTACATCAGCAATTATTGAAGAAAAATGGAGAATCTCCTTTATAAAGAATAGAATACAATGGTGTCAAATCTACGAGGAACTTAGTTTGAAAGCTGGCGTGTTTAATACAGCAATTGCATTTTCGCTTTATCAAGCTAAATTATCCAACTACCAATCTGAGTTATTTCATCCAATCATCTCCTAATTATTTCCTGTCGTTCTAAAACAGTCACTCCGTCTAAAATCTAATAACAATGCGACCCATCATCGCGTTGAAAACTGGTTTCGGATTTGTCAGTCTTCTCGGTTGTCAGCAGAAATTCAGTTCAATGCTCTCATGTCCTGGATTTGTAGATGCAATTCTTTGACGAGTTCCAATTTGTTGAACTATGTATTTCCAATTTAGCAGTAAACAATTTGAGATGTAAAAGACGCTTGATTGAACGCTATTCATTGAAATATTTCCAGGGTGACGACTTGACCGGGAAAAAACCGGGAATTTACTTCACTCAACGTAGACTATTACAAATTCTACCGAAAAAATACGAGAAATGACCGCTTTCTTTTTATTAAACAAAAAGAGATATTGTCATTTGATTCAAACAATGTGACGTTCCTCTAATCTAATTCTCAGAATATTTAAACATACTATATTTGCGTTTTGCAAATTTGTTGCTCTGTGAGATCTTTTTAGCTGACTCAAATTCGATAATCGAATTGATGATAGCCCAAACCTACAGAAAGAATCTTCATCTTCTTCTTCATTTTTTCAAAAAAAAATGTGTTTATCACGTTTTGTTTGCTTTACCTCATTTATCTGACTTGGGACAGGAAATTTCAGAGAATAATTATAGTTTTTATTTAAGGGCAGGGAGTTCCAGTGAAAAAGTATAATTTATTTCACTTGGAACAGGGGATTTTTTGCATGGAACGTTAACTTTTTAAACTAATTATATTTCGGATTTAGACAAGAGGAATTTCAAAAAATCGTTCCTCCAATTAAAAATTCGTCACAATTTTAAAGTTCCCTCTACTTAATTTTAAATAAGGAAAGTACTTCAAGCAGCCGTTAGAGTAGAAGTAGTTTTCAGAAAAAGAAATATTTCTGAATTATGATAGAAAGCTTGTTTACATCGTTCATTGCAAATTCATTCTTTTGAGTTAAAAAATCAACTACTTGTTTGAAATTCAAACTCATTTGTTGAAAATCAAATTTTTATGTTAAAGTTGCATTATTTCGATTCCAAATTCACCTCTGGTTGAAATTGTAACTACTTTGAAAAATCAATTCATCTTTTTTTAGGTGAGAATTCAAGTATTTAGTTGAACATTGATTTTTGTATTTGAAAATAAAAATACTTCTTTGAGACTGTATGTACTTCGTGAAGAATTTTGCTTTTTTGTAGAAAATTGATCTTTCGTTGAAACTTCACATATTTCGTTGAAAAATCGATTTTTTGTTGAAAATTATCCTTTTCTTCGGAAGTTAATATTCTTCTTCGCAAATCCTTCTTTACGGTTAAAAATTCTAATTATATAGTCAAATTAACTACTTCAGTTGAAAATTTACAATTTCATTCGATTCTTCATAATTTTGTGTATAAATGTAATAATTTGTTTGACAGTTTTTTTTGTTTGTTGAAAGATAGCTTTTTTTTGTAGAAAGTTAGTTTTTTTTTTGTTTCAAGTAATTTTTTTAACTGAAAATTTCACTTGTGCCAATTGGAAATTTCAAAGATTCTTTTAAAAATCTATTTGTTTAGTTCAACATTGATTTTTTCTCAATTTAGAATTTGAGTAATCAAATTTTCGTTCATTAATCTTTTTTCAGTAAAAGTTACTTATGCGTTTAAAACTCGACTCCTTCGGTTGAATATTTTTTTTAGTATAAAACACTTATGCTTGGTTTGAAATTGGTTTTTTCTTTAAACTTGAAATGTTACTGTTCCATTTTTGGTCGAAATTAATTAATTTTTTTACTTTGAAATTCGATTATTTTGTTAAAACATTATATGTTTTCTTAGAAAATGATTCTTTTTATTTGGAAATCAATCTCCTTGTTTGAATTTTCACCTTCGTGGGTGGAAAATGAAGTGCTCTAGTTGAATATTCATCTTTTTAGTTGAAAATTCATCTTGTTGTTCTTGTTTCTTCTTGTTTTGAAATTAAACTTTTCTGGTTGAAGATTTTTGTTATCGTAAATTGATTTTTTTTATTGTAAGTTTAACTGTTTCAATTTTTGTGAAAAAATTATTTATTTTTTTTTTTAAATGATAGTATTCTTTTCAAAACTAATTTATTTCGCAATGTTTGATCTGTTGTGTTAAAGGGTGTTTGAAATGAACGTCATGAATAAAAATTTACTCTTGCGTCTTGCGACGAATATAAAGGTTTTGCTTCCAGTTAACCGGCAAAATGAAAAAAAAATGACCTTGAAACGGGAAATGACCGGGAATTTGAAATCGTCCGCCGAATCGCCACCCTGACTTCTTTTTGGAAGTCTCGTAAAAATTACATACTACTATAGTATCTTATAATCACTGCTGTGATTGAGTATACCTCTTCGTCATGCACAGATGATTCACAAGCTTGCTTACATAACAGAAAATAAAGTTAAATATGTGGTCATTGTATAATCAACCACAATAGTCCAACTATGTATGTATATGATGTAAAATTAGTTGACAAAGTATCTCATGTTAATGACAAAGGTGTCAAATATCAAAACAGGCACAGGATTGAGTTTGGCATTTTGATAAAATTGCAAAGGGAATACCAAGCAACTGAAGTTTGATTGAAGTCCATTAATTTCCATGCCTAGATGCCTTACGCGCAACCTCACTTCGTGTTTTGATTGATATCATGCAGAAGTTTAACAATAAACGCTGCAGTATAACGCTCAGCTAGTGATGACTAGAAAATAACGAACTATGTCAAGATAACCTATAAGTGCCGGATAAAAATCAATGATTTCAGACACATTCGTATCTCGCCTATGCAGCATTACTTCCATGCCATGATCCTCCGAGTCGGCGAGATTTCCAATTAAAAACTTTGATTATATCTGCGGGAAATTACGAGACGATGTAGACTGCATATGTGAATAATGTTACTCGCGTAACACATTCTGCTGCAATTTTTATCCTGAGCATAATCGACATTTTCATCGTTCTGCTGTTAGCTAAAGCTGCTTAGTTACAGTTGGAGATTGCAGTTTGTAGGAAACCTCCATAACGATCATGTTGCACAGCCATCCATTGTTTCTAGTTTTTTCCCCTTTGGCTTCTTGATAGGCTTGGAATGAGGTTGCAGCGTTGCTAGAGTTGAAAAATTTTATTCCCAAAAATTTATGAGGCATAAACATTGATAACAGTTGATTATCCGCATTTTTTTTCATAATTTGCAACCCTCTGATCCAGCTGAAACGACTTGACACAATTTCAATCTTAGTAAATAGAAAACGTGTCGAATACAAAAGTTTGATAAAAGACGACGAATGACTGTACGTGAACCTTTACTAAAATGACGGATTCACAAGTTATTGCTTCAACATTGAAGGATAAAAATTATTTGCACACCGTGACTAAGATGAAACTCTCTCATTCTGTGCCCTCGAATTTATTAGTAACCGAAATCATCAAAGCCTTAATAAAAGCCTTGGCAGAGATAACGTTGAATCAACAAAAATCTGTTTTGCTGGAATCTTCGTTTAAACTGTGATCATATGATGATATACTTTGTCACATGACATAGTTTATTCTATGAAATGTATGCTACGATTACTGCGTCATAGAGCTGAAGATTGTTGGGCAAAAATTTTCTGTCATACAAAGTACAATCGTACGTGGTTTTGAACAAAAGTATTTTCTCATCAAAACGTTATCCTTGCCGAGGCTACAATTTAGTCAATATAGTCGACAAAAGTTTTCAAGTGAAAGAGGTCTGTGAAGTGCTCTTATGAAGACATGCTTGGACAACTATTAATTGATCAGAATATCTTAGAAGACTCAGTGAACAACAGGTACAGAGTTAAAAAATTGAAAACGTGACACGTGATCTTCCAATGTCGTTTCTAAAAAAAAACTGCTTGGTGCATTGTTTTAATCTTTTTTTTGTATTTTGAAACTCTTTCCCCTGCAGACGAATATTTTAAACTACATTGAATCTCTGAGGATAGTCTGAAAAATCAAAAATTAGAATATAACATATTCTCGAAGGGAACAACTAGCAACTTTCTAGTTCATATGAATTCAATATTACAAGGGAATTGAGAAGAATGCAACCTTAATTCCCCCTTTTTCCCCTTTTCTTCCTTTCAATTCGAATATATGATATTTGAAAATGCCATATTTGAATCACGTGGGAAATTCTTTGAAATCAGTAAGTCTACGTATTATTCGATGATAATCAAATCAATTAAAGCACTTTAATAAATTATTTATGAATACATAAGGTACCCAAGGAAAAGATTTGGACCTTGAAAATTTTAAAGTATGTTGAGAATGTGAGAACTGGAGACATCAGTTGTTATCCATAACATATAATTGGAACCATGGTAATATATATGGCACTTTTAAAATCAGTATTGAAAGGTGAGCAATTTTCAGTTAAAATGTACAAAGCTGTACCTTATAAATGTTGTACCGTAAACCTTATGTACCTTATTAAAAAATGAAATTTTCTAAACTGAGGGGGCAAAAACTTGTGGGTTGACATTCGACAATAGTGAATACAAAATATTTAATCCGCACAGTTTAACCATTCTGAATTCAGATTGTTTCCTATTGGTTTAAAAACTATGACGAATTTTTTCATAATTACAGTTTTTACTAGTGAACAGTGAATGAAAAGTTGGAAATACGTAAAAAAATTTTTTGAAATGAAAATATATTTCGAAAATGTGCAGAAACATGTTTTTTTTATCGAATCATATCCACGCATAGTGGAAAAATTTGAATATTGTGGACTTGAAATTTTTAAGTTTTAACAGAAAAAAATTTTTATCATTCATCTTTTTCGGAAAGAACCTTTTTTTTGTATTTAAAATTTTGTTGTTGATTTTTCTTTACAATTTCAGAACGTTTCAATCACCACGAAATTTCTTTCCCATGAGTTTAAATTAATAACATGTTTTTTTCGGTTCAAGCTGTAGAAGTTTTAGTTTCGACATACTCAAATTTTCCCAACAAAGTATCCAGTCATGTTCGATTCGATTTAATATATTATTTCTACTTGGCTCCATTGAAAAGTGCAGTTTCAAATATACATTGAGAGTATTACTTAGTGTAAAAAAGGAATGACAAGTCTTGAAAAGAAATATCTATGAGAACGATCTTGAACAGACGAGAATTGTTTGTTTAATAAATTTATATTTTTTTACTCTCCCATATCTCATTAAATAGATTTCTAACGACCCTGAGTATATACAATTCTTAAAAATATGACAGTTCTTATAATAATATTGCATCTTCTTTTCTAGGTGTAAAAATCAATGTTTCATTTATCATCATTTTTCCCCTTTTCGTTACTTCAATCTTGAGGATTCAAGAATTTACTTGAGTTTAACAGAATTTATTTAATTTATATATGATAATTGACAATAGTTCAAAAATATGCAAGGGAATTTTGTGCCCTTAAATTTAGCAATTGTTAGCACTCCTAAAATTCTTTATCGTGTCACTAGGTTTTTTTTTCGTAGTGGACTGGAAGCGATGAAAAGAATGGTTATATTTGAAGGATGGCTCACCAAAATAAGTTCGAAAAAGATATATCTAACATTAAAAAAAAAAGAGAAAAAAAATCTTATGCTTATTGTGAAAAAGGGTTTAAGAAAAATTGCGTTTCAAAAGCGAAAATATCCACGCTCCAAATACATAAAATGAAGTATCGCGACATTGTGTTTCTCTTTGTCCTAAATTGAGAATACGATTCGTATAAAAGTTGCTTGTCTCTCCTAAAAAAATTGTCTAAATGTTATACATGTCTTTTTGGAAGGTCACCCTTCAGTTATTTAGATTGAATATGGCTAATTTTTTAGATTTTTTATCAAATATATGAAGTGTGAACTATATATTCTTTTTTTACGCAACCCCCTCTTATCTTGGATTTATAATTCATAATTCTGAAAATTATCAGGCAACGTACTTCTTATAGTGGTCTTTATGATTGTTTCGTTTTAGTCATTAATCGAGATATGATAAGATTTGAATGATTCCGACACCTCAATTATGCCTAATTTTTGAACAGTCACTGCTTTCAAAATTTGAGATTCGTTGAACCCCACTTTGGTTGAATGGAAATTAGACCACCATTCAAAATTTTTAAAATCTTCAAGCAGGGTGGCGACTTGACCGGGAAACCGGGAATTTAATTGACCGGGAAATGACCAGCAATTTAATTAAGAGACTGGGAATTTACTTGACGACTCAGTCTAGACTATTAAAAATTCTACCGAAAAATCATCTTATTCTCAAAATTTTCAAATATATCTATACTAAATGAGAGGAAGAATTCTTATTTTTTTCCATTATAAGGGAAACGTTTTGCAAATTTGTTGCTCTGGGAGATTTTTGAAGCTGACTAAAATTTGATAATCGAATTGATGATAGCCCAAACATACGAAAATGATTATTATCCAAATTTTTCCAGAAATTGTATTTATCACGTTCTATTTGCTTTTCCTCATATATCTGACTTGGGAGAGGGAATTTAAGAAAATAATTATAGTTTTCATTTCAGGGCATGGAGTTTAAGTGAAGAAGTAGGTATAATTTCACTTGGAATAGGGAATTTTTAACATGAAACGGGAACTTTTTGAACTAATTTGAATTCGGATTTAGAAGAGAGGAAGTTTTAAAAATCGTTCCTACAATTAAAAATTCGTCACAATTTTAAAGTCTCCTCTTGTTAATTTTAAATAAAGAAAGTACTTCAAGCAGTCTTTAGAGTAGAAGTAGTATTCCGAAGAAGAAATATTTCTGAATTATGATAAAAAACTTCTTCACATTGTCCATTGCAAATTCATCCTTTTTCAGTTAAAAAAATCAACTACTTGTTTGAAATTTTTATTTGTTTGTTGGAAATCGAATTTTGTTGTTAAGTTGCACTATTTCGATTCAAAATTTAACTCTGGTTGAAATTGTAACTACTTTGTTCAAAATCAATCCATAGTTTTTTGGTGAAAATTCTAGTATTAAGTTAAACATTGATTTTTGAAATTGAAAATTAAATCATTTCTTTGAGAATTTATGTACACCTACTTCCGTTGGAGATTCATCATTGTACCTAAAGATTCATCTGTTCGGTTGAAAATCAATTACTTCAACTGAAAATTTAACTGTTTCAATTTTTCGTGGAAAGTTGATCTTTTCTAGTTCAAATTTCGACAATTCAGTGAAAATTTCTCTTTTTAATGGAAAATTCAATTATTTCATTAGAACTTCACATGATTTGTTGAAAAATCGATTTTTGGTAGAAAATGATCTTTTTCTTTGGAAGTTAATGTTCTTCTTCGAAAATTCTCATTTACGATTAACAAATAAAGTTATTCAGTTGAACATTTTTTATTTTAATCGAACATTTATCTAGTTTGAAACTTTTATGTTTGGTTTAAAATTAATTTTCTAAGCCAAAAATGTCAATATTCCATTTTGGTTTGAAATTTTTTATTTTTCTTGCTCAAATTTCAACCATTCTGATGGGAAATTGTATTTTTTTGGTGGAAATTAATTTTTTGTCAAACGATTCGGTTAAAAATTCGTCTGTCGGATTTAAAATTCAACTACTTCAGTTAAACATTTACCATTTCATTTGATTCTTCATGATTTTATGTAAAAATGTGATCATTTGTTTGAAAGTTAGTGTTTTTTTTTTTGCTATAAGTAATTTTCCTAACTGAAAATTTAGCTTATTCCAATTGAAAATCTCATAGTTTTAGTGAAAAATTTATTTGTTTAGTTAAACATACATTTTTTCAATTCAAAATCTGAGTATTTTATTACCGATATTAGTAATAATATTCATAGTATTAATATTATCATTAATTCATCTGTTGGAAACTCAACTCCTTCAGTTGAATATCCTTTGTTTTAGTATAAAAATGTTATGCTTGGTTTGAAATTGTTTTTTTTTTCAAACTAAAAATGTTACTGTTCCATTTCTGGTTGAAAATAATTATTTTTGGCGTTTGAAATTCGACTATTTTGTTGAAACATTGTATTTTTTATTAGAAAGTTACCCTTTCTACTCGAAAATTAATCTTCTTGTTGGAATTTTCACCTTCATGGTTTAAAATTGAAGTGGTCCAGTTAAATATTTATCTTTTTATTTGGAAATTCGTCTTCTTGATTGAAAAATGAATGATTTTTTCTAATTGTGAGTTCAACTGTTCCAACTTTTGTTAAAAATGATTTTTTTTTGTTTTTGAAAAATTGAGTATTCTTTCAAAAATTCATTTATTTTGGGATGTTATCTCTGTCGTGTTAAAGGATATTTAGAATGAACGTTATAAATAATAATAAATGCTTGGGTTTTGCGACAAATATAAATATATGTTACCTCTAGTTGACCGGGAAAATTGAAAAACTTGACCTTGAAGAACCGGGAAATGACCGGAAATTTGAAATCGTCCGCCGAATCGCCACACTGAAAAACCGATATGGCTGTCCCAGCTAAACTTTTTTTTAGCTGTAACGATATCAGGATGCTGCCTATTCTCTTTTCTGTGACAAGTAAGTTTTCTAGGTATCCGACCCAAACCCAGTTTGGCGTTCGAAAGCAACTTCGTTGTGTCAGTGTCGTAAAAAGTGGCTGTTTACGATCTCTTAATTTTGTTGTATTCTTTGGAATATTGATGAGATGTTGATGATAGATTGGCAACTGGATGAATTTCAGCAAGTATTTGAAGGTAAATCTAGCAAATTACATGCGCTTACTCAAATTGTCAAGAGAGTTTAACCTCTGAAATTTCGTTACTTGTCACCAGCTAAGCTTGGTTTAGGTCTCCTGCCCATGCCGATATTGTGCGCCGCGGAAACCAAATTATAGGGCGTGCGACCAAAAAATCTAGGGCGCTGCGCTAGAATATACTGCTGAAGACCATACCGGTTTTTCAGTGCACCCTGCTCAAGATATATTATATCATTTGTGTGTCTAGATATTTAAATTTGATATTAAAATTTTGTTGTTTATTTTGCATTTGCAGTTATGGACGCGTGCAGAGCGTCAAGCTGCTGCCGCGGGGCGAGGAATGTCCCGTGGACGGAGGTTCCCTCGGTGAGGGGAACGAGGGTGGTTCCGGGACTGGTGGCGGAGGTAGCGTCAGCGGAGGCTCGGCGAGTACTGGGGGCGCATCGGCGACGGTGGCGTTCATGGATATCAAGTCCGCAGCGAAGGCCCACGCGACAGAGCACACCCTGGACGAAAGAGCCCTCACCACCCAGTACTACGAACCCCAGCATCTCCAACACAGGTTCCCCACGCACGGGTAAAAATCTTAACCCTTTTTAATATTATTATTATCATTATTAGTATTATTAGTATTTTATATTATTTTACATTATTATATTCTATCTGGGGAAATCTCTAGCGAGCTCATCCGAGAAATGGAATTAAAATGTCCATAGAAAGAGAACTTTTTGTCTTTAGGGTGTTGTGATTATTGATTGACTCTTTTCCTTGAGGCCTTGCATCATCCGAACTTTTTCTCGCCTCACGAAAAACATATCATCATGGCTGTACATTATCTCAAGCGTAATGAATCAGCAGAGCGCGAATTATTTCCGGGAGTCGAATTTATAAAGGAAAAGTTTTTGGTGCTCTCGGCGTTGAAAAAGGATCCGAGTTACGTTGATTTAGAGTTGAAATTGGAGGCGTACTCAAATGCGGCACGATAATTCGTTGTTATTCACCTCGAGAAAGTCGATTCAGTGCCAAAAATTCGAGAATCTTAGTTAGCTTAGTTACTTAGTTAGTAATTTGTGAAAGAAACGTGTCTCTTGCGCAGTGAGTCACGTTGTGGGAATTAATCCACACGTCACCGGAAACAAAGCGACAGGTGGGGCGACATTGAATTGTCGACGGTTTTTTTCTTCTTTCTTTTCCTTTTTTGTTATCTCTTTTACTAGTCAAATTTATGTACGGTCTGCGCTTGCCCTGCTAATCAGAAAACTTCTTTCTTCACTCACGTCCCTCCTTTCTTCCTGCCAACACGAGAAATCCGCGGGTGCTTAAACAAACAACTTAAATAAATAAACGAGTGTAAACAAGTGAGAAAAAGAAAAAACGGTGATGGTGAAACGAAGGGGAGTACAAAGTGGTTGAAAAAAAAAGTATAAGAAAGAAGAAAAACGTGCTGTGTGTGCCATCGAAACTTGGAACCACCTTTTTGGATATTGCTTTGGATGCAGTGTTGGAATACAGTGACTCAGGAGGATAGCAGTGTGTTAAAAATGTTTATAACAAATTATTTCATTGAGTTTTGATTAAACCGACGATTTAAATAATTCAACTGTCTTGAGTGAGCGTTCTCGTCTCTGAAGATAGTCCAAGAAGAATCAAGAACGGACCTTGCACATATTGGGTAAGTACAAGCATCAAAAGTCCCTGTTCTGTTTCCCTGATTCCATATGCTTTCCTTATTTATTTATGCAGGCCACACAGATCGTACAAAATATGATTGGTGATTGTATGATATATGGGTATAATGTACCGTTACTAGAGAGAAAAATTTCTTATTTGGAGCAACGATTACTGCCGAAGCAAGTAGAGCGTTTTCCTTGTTGACAGTTCATATCGTGAACAAGCGACGATAACGCTATCGGCTCGACATTCGTCAGAGTCGTCGAGGTCAAGCGGAAAATTCAAACGCAATTTAAATTTATACATGAGATAGTTGTTAATGTCGTGAGTGTAGTTGATGCCGAATTTTGAAGGAAAAGGCAAATTAGATATTATAGCTATGAGAAATTTAGGTGTAATTTTTTATCCGTATGCAGATTTAGAGGTATTTTTACAGGATGATATCATGTTTTCACCTCCCATTTCTGAACTAGTAATGATTCATAGTTCAATTTCACGGAATTACTCATATTTGACTTAGAACACTTTTCTACACGGTATAGTTTTCAGAATTTTTCTGGTCATTTCTGTTGGAATATTAGGATGATGATTCCGAATCCGACAACCTGATATTCTTAGGCTCGTCTAGTTTTTGCGAAAAATAGAGTTGAACTGCAAAAAAAGCGTTTTTGTCCATGTTTGAATGTCTGACTCATTGAATTAGAGGTTGCGCGAAATATTTAGGGGACAATAAAAAAAATCAAATTTGTAGAACAGTGTAATGAGTAATTAGAAAGCAAACAATTCAATAGGAATTGGAAAGATTTTAATAGTAGGTTCTCCACATGAGTTCAGTAGGGCTCGAAAAAATAATGCCTAAAGTTGTTAGCTATACACTTCAAAATTTGTCTGAATTTCAGAATATAATGATGTTTTCTCAAGTTCAGCTCAATTTTTCGTCGCAAGTATTTATTCTAAAGACTTTTGAAGAATTTCGCCGGACTACTCATCAAATATTCTGGGGTTCTCTGGAAAAATGTGAATTAAAAAAAAAAAATTTACAAAATTTGATGTACCTTCTGTGGAATAATGTTCGAGATTTTTTATTACGTAAACCCGAAATCTTTACAGATCTAGGGATTTTGTTGAACTATAACAAAATCTCAGGGCAACCTGTAAATTCTTGCGAGGATTTCTGGAGATAATTATTTGGAATGTTTGTAGTGAAACCCGCAGTATTTCCCTCGAATTTTTCAGGAGGGATATCATTCGCAAATTCCTTAATTAAAGTTCAAATTACAATAAATTGAAAGATTATTCTATCAACGGAAAAATTGTTAATTATTTTTGAAGATTGATTTATATTTTAATGTTCTTTGAATTAAAGAATTTTGCTTAATTTGAAGTAATTTTTTTCAAATGAAAAAATATCTTTGTATCGGATTCATTTTGTTAATGTTAAGATTTTATCGGAAAAAAAGTTTTGACAATACCTGCGATTCCGTGAATGATGTAAGTTTCCCGGATTTTAATTATGCGAAAAATGATTTTTTCCACAATACATGGTTTTAAAATTGCAAAAAAGAAAATAATTGAATAAATGTTCCTAATTCTGTAAAAATCAAATGCAATTTGAAACTAGTCAAACTTAAAGAGCTTTATCAAATAATTTTTTGAACTCAAAATTGGAGAAAGATTTGGAAGCTTCTTAATCCAGAAGCCTTCAAATCTAAAAAACTCAAAGTTGATTGAATTTTTATGTTTAGGGATACCGTAAGTACATTTCTCCCTTTTGAGTCAGCCCTAAATATCTCAATTTCAACTTTTTCAATAAATACGATCATAAAAATTTGTGATAGCCGCATAATAATTGTGTTATCCATTTTTTTAAAGATATCTTTTTCGAAGATACTACTAAAATTAAAAATTCTCTGATTCCACTACCTCAAAATTTGCTAAATTTTCAATTCGAAAGGATCCGCACAGAGCATAAAATTTCAATTTACAAATTCCAAAACACAATATTGAAAAAAGGGTGACAGTAAAGAAATAGTTGAGCAACATTTTTATTGAAAATCGGTTTATTGCACAAAAACTTTTTAATTTTCAAGAATCAAACACACATTGTCGTGATTTTTTTTTCGAATTATAATTTTTTGTATTCAAAATGTACAGCTATAAACAAAAATTTAATAAGATTCCAGTATATACTTGATGCATTACCAATTTTTTAGCCTGTTAACATTAGTATTTCTTGGAATTATCTTTTTTTTCAACTATTTTTTTCATTTCTTTTTTTTTCATAAAAAATTCTGAATTTTGAGTTTTTTGAAACACAATAATTTTATGGATCGAACTTTTTTTATTTCCACTCAGCATCCTTATATCTTGATATCTGGAGCATTTTTCTAATTTTGCAACCAATTAGAAATTCTGATTTTAATCGCTATCTATAGCCGATTATTGGAACCCATGAAATTTTTATCTCAAAATTTCGTCGATATATACATTATTTCTTGATCAAAAAATATAAAGAAAAATTGTCCTGTTTTTCGAAGGAACATTACTTGTTTCTCCATAAAATTGAATTGCTTAACCTATGTGATCCCTGATTATATAGGAAGATGCTTATAAATTTTAAAAACAACGAAATTAACTAATATTTTATTGAATGTTAGGCACTAACTAGGGTTACGGAATTTTCCGTAAGAAAAACACAGTCAAGTTTAGCGCTAGAGCTGAAGTTTCGGAAAATTTTGTTCAGCAGTTTTTAAAAATTAATAAATATTACTATATTTAAAGTTTTTATTACAAACTTTACTAAATATCAGAATATAACATCTTGTTACATAGTTAACCAAATTCTTTGAAAGTGTGTTTTTAACGCAGAATTTACGTATCTCCCTAACACTGTGAAGAAAAAAACTGTATCTTTTATATCATCAAAATTTTTTGAATTCATACTTATCATGAAAAACAGGTGGCTCCACTAAATGAAACGAAACGAACTAATGAGCAAATTTAACAAATATAATGTACAAATCATAAATTCAGTCAAATGACGAACTAACAAGTTCTTTTTCTTATTCGAATCCTAGAAGGCTCAATTTAGAGATAATTCACTATATAAATAATACCTACTTTCTAAAGAAAGGGGAGTTTTGGAAACATTATTATCGAAAGGCAGGAGCTTGGACTAAAAATTCACTATTGAATCAATTCTGAACAAGAAGTCTGCAATGCAACTTTCGTATCATATGAAAGGATCTGCAGAGAGGACTTGAGCCCATAAAAGGTTTACACGTCTCTTCAAACAGAAATAGCACTCGTGGATATCAACATTCTATTGCGTTATTTATTCTTATTATTATTATTTGTTACTTTCATGTATTTGTTATCATCTCATTGGTATTCGCTTTTGAATCACTTTATGATTATTCACAGTAATTAATCACCTGAAATAAAATTCCTAATCAATTTTTTGTTGTTGAAAAATGTAACACTTGAAGTTCTAAGCGTTTCTTTTCGTGCACTCAAACAGTACTTTATACTACGATAGCCGGAAAAATCATGTCCAAGTTGAAGTTTTGAGGTTAGAGTGGTATCAGTAATTGTTATATAATAGAAATGAATTGGCCAGAATAAAAAGTATAGGTACAACTTCAGTCTACTGTGTTGGAACTTGTAGTGACTTCTCCTGTCGATCGACTCGAGACTTGATGGACTTGATCTGCCTGAGACGTGGATTAACTTACAATTCCACATGATTCGTCGTTGTCGTCGTCCGGTCACAGATGAAGTGTTGTGTTGTTCCACGAAAAGTCAGGTGACTGTGACGAGTCGGGGCGATGCGACTCACGCGACGTGTCTCTGCAATGTTGCCACGACACGCAACGTTGCATCTTGTCGCAAAATATGCGTGGCAGAGTCAATAAGTTGTCACCAAGAAGACTAGATTCTTGGTTGTCACGAAATGACCCTGCGAATGAGGCTTGCGCATGCGCATAATAACTCACGTGTTTAGCGCGCATTGATAACTCCTGATGACTTTTTTCTTATCGATCGGTCATGTAATGCCTTACGACCATACGCCAGATTTCAAATTAAAAAATTCTGCTTTGTGCTGTTGTGTTACGTAATGTAGAAATTTTTTTTTCTCAAACTTTGAATTATGTATGTTCTTTGGGTGGCTAAAGAAACATTGAACTCGAACTAAATTTAAATATAATTCTTAATTTTAATGGCGTGAGTGTTACGCAACATCAACTTTTGACACACCCCCCTCCCCCCATGTGATACATAGTAACACTTGACGAAACCTCTCGTCCCTCTAAAGTGCGTCACGTTATATTTGAGTGGCTCCTTATCATCCGTTTTTCACAAAAATGAGTTAAACGTTGGAATTGAGTATTTATTATCTTATTAATCTGAAACTTTTTGGTCCAACATTTTGTAAAACGTAAACATTTTCCCATTTCGCTCTTTTTTTATTCTTCCTTATGATATCAAGGCTGCTTTGCCAAGGTATAACCTTGAGCACTACAGGTTATCATTCATAAGTACGTACTTAATTCTTCAGTTACGAATATTTGTTTAATTTTGGTAAAAACAAGGCCTTGTCACCAATATATGTTCCGATAAAAATTTCCTTTAACAATTTATCATGTTTAGTACAAGTTTTCACTCAAAGTAAAAAACACTCATTGAAATTGTTTGATGAACATATTATATGAATATGTAAGTCAATTAGTAATCTATGTTTACTGATTCGTTTAATCGCTTGAGTTAGTCAAATTGAGGTATCAATTAATCATCTCTAAAAATCTATTAAATTTGGCTGTCAAAAGTACCTTTTGTGAATACCTAAAATCGTTCAACTGATTGTTTGCTCTATCAACAAAATTTGAGTTGAAAAAGTTTCCGCTGTCAGTCAATTTCAATTAATTATTACTCAATTGAGTAGCTGCGGTCAGGGCCGTGAAGAGAATATTCGGGCTCCGGGGGAAATCTCGGATGCGGGGCCCCCTTCAATTTTTGTTAATTCATGAAAATACGTATAATTGTGAGTCTGGGCCCCTCTGAGAACTTTAGGATCGGAGGGAGAAAGTCCCCCCCCCCCCACTCGTCGAGCCTGGCTGCAGTATAAAATATAAACGAATCTGCTGCCGAAAAAATTTAATGGATCTTTCAATGGGATTGCATGGTCTTCATTTTTAAATGATTAAGCGAAATAAAGCGGACCTAATTATTCAAGTCAGAAATTTATGTTATTTTTCAAAGAAAATAAGATGACACGCATTAACCGTTTTGAGCAGAAAAATAATTTTCGCAAATGTTTGAGTGCTTGAAATTTTGCAGTTGTTATAAAAAAAAAAAAAACACAATCTTATACTCTGAACTTTCATAATTTTTAACTCAAATGATATATGCACGTTTTTATTTCCTGAATCTAATAATGTTATAATTGTCGTCTCCGAAAATCCGCTAGAAAATTAGCGAATTATTGGAAATTAACCAAATGTCGGTGGTATGTTTTGAAAATATTTAAAACGATTTTCTTGAGAACCCTACCTTTTTTTGTCTAATTTCTTACTGCTGAATTGGTACATCCATGGAGAAAAATTTTTTCAGTTTGATGTGGGTCAAATCTTTTTGTGGACAACAAAAATTTTGTTCCAGAAATATTCAACTTTCGCATTCTTCTGAAAAACAGCGATTAATTCGATGAAATGATAAGAATAAACTTTGCTCATTTTCAAAAGTTGTAAAAAAAAACCTTTTACTCCTTCATGGTGTCTTGCATCGTTTGCCATAAAAATGATGTAGCCCACATAAAGTTCACAAAATTTCTTCTTTATAATGTACATGAGAGTACGAATTTAAAGAAAATATTGGATAAAATACGGAAAGTGGGGTTTTCTTATATATAAATTCGACTTTGTCTTTCTGGCGGGTTTATGAAAACATGGAAAGTTTCTTTATGAAAAACCCCTCATTGTTATTGTATCCATTTCCACAATATTTTTAGAAAATGGTGCTTGTATAAAAAGAACATCCTATAGGTTTAATCTTGGGAAAATCATTGTCGTGGCCGAGAGATTTTTTTTACGTAGAAAAAATTAATTTTTTCATTTTTTGTGCGAACAGTGCAAGATATATTAGAAGAATTAGAAGTATTTAGTGAAATAAAGGTTTTCTCCACCGAATTAATTATGTCAAAAATTTTTGAAGTTTAAAATTGAAAATCGTGTTTTTTGTTGTTGTAAAAAATACCTCAAATTTAAAATACTCTTAACTTTTAACTTCACGCGTATAATATTTCCCTGAAAACAGTAGAATACGTATTGTCTTATTTCCTTAACATCAGTAACTTCAAGGAAGAAATAAACGGGAAAAATGTCTGCTTATTTTATACGTTGAAATGCTCTCTAAATTTAAATCATCGCTGATTCAAGTTTGAGGAGTATATAGAGACAGCATATACTTTTCATTAGAATTTACCAAACTTTCTATGATATGCGAAATTTACGGATATTGTTTGTGAAATTTACTAAAATTTTTTTTCAAGTTGAATCGATAGAAAATGTATATTTTGCTTCTCATTTTGAATTTTAGCAAAAATTCAAAATTTAGAGAAAACTCGTATCGTAATGTGTGTTAAAATCTCAAATGCCTAAATAATGTTGAAACAAGGATAATAAGAAATTCAAGGTATGAACACTTTATAATTCAATTGCAAATCCTAAATTCGGAAAGCTAAAGTTTTGTAACATTTTTTATTTAAAATTTCATTTTTCTGAATTCTATATCATTACACCGGTCTACAGTGGTTCTGTTGCCCTAGTTATAAGATTGATTTTGCATTTATTTATGCTCAAAATTCATGGAACTATCAATGATTTTGCAAGATTTGATCTCGTTTCCTTTTGAATCTTTAATTTCATTTGACATTAGAAAAATTCGGAGAACAAGAAACAAAATGACAGATTTATTTATAATGTCGGTTTTTTTTCAAAAATGATGGTACATCAAAGTAAATAGAGAGGAGAATTCCGGAAACATATGTTATATTTCTATAAGAAACCTTTTATGAGCTTTTCTCCTATAATTTTTCGGGGGACAATCTCTTTTTAAAGACCAGCAGTAAAATGCAATGATGTAACAATCCTATCCACCCTGATAATTTTCCTCCATCACTTTCAGATACTCCTGGTGGATGCGCTTTCCCTGTTCCTCACTATATTTCTTAAATTATCCGGATATTCAT
>WSXT02206261.1:0-13975 GCA_011762715.2 Neuroterus valhalla
CTTCAATTTCCAGAAAAGAAAATATTCTGATCCTCATTTCAATCTCCATTACTACCCCTACCTTCATTTAGATCTCCACCCAACTCATCATTCTCATCCTCATCTCCAGCTCCACCTTCACTCGTACCCTCATGCACATCTCCACCTAACTCCACCCTACACCTAACCTTATCCCTATGCCTATTTCCATCTCTATCCTTATCTCCATATCCATCCTAACCCTCGTCCTCCTTCTCCATCTCCACCTTTTCTTCTACCTCCTTTTCCTTTACCACATTCTCCTACATCTACTCTTTTCTCGGCAGCCTCCTCCTTCTCCTTTTTCTCTCTTCCTGTCATCTTCCACCTTTTCGCCAACGTCCTCCTTCTTTTCCTCCTCTCTTTCCTTATTCTCCTCCACCATTTCTTCTTCTCTTTGTTCCCCTCCTTTTCTCCTCTTCTCCTCTTCCTATCCTCCTCCCCCTGCTCCTCTACCTTCTCCTCACCTTCTTTTTATTTTCCTCGCCTTTCTCTCCCACCTTCTCTTTCCACTTCTTCTCCTTTTTTTGAATTGTATCTTCTTCTATTCCTTTCTCTTTCTCATCTTCCCCCCGATCCTCTCTTTTTTTCTTTTTTTTACTCTTTCCTCCTCTTTCTCTCCTCTACCTTCTTCTACTCCTCCTGCATATTTTTCCCATTTATTTTTTCGTTCTCATTCTTTTTCCTCCTCCTCCTCCACATTCCCCGATTCCCCTCATTGTTTGCTTCCTTCTCGCCCGTCTCCCTCCTTTGTTTGTCATCGTCATCTCTTTCATCTTCCCCCTCAAATATAACCTCCAACGCTGTCGTCTTTTCCTTCTCCTTCTTTTCATCCTTCTTCCCCTTCTCTTGCTCTTACTCCTCTTTCTTTCCTACCCCTTCCTTCGCTTCTCCTTCTTCTTGCTTACCTCTTCCTTCGCCTACTGCTTCTTCTGATTATTCTATTTTCTCTGCGCATTTCTTTTCTAGTCCTCTTGCATCCTCTCCGCCTTCTCATGTTCTTCTCCATCCACCTACCCTCTCTCTCCTTCCTTTTCTACCTCTTATCTTCCTTTTTCTCCTTTCCCTTCTCATTCTCTTCCTCTCCTTGCTTTCCCTTTTTCCCATCTCCTGGCTGCTGCCTCTTCTTCTCGCCTACTCATCATTTTCTACACAACCTACAACCCCTCCTTCTCCCCCTTGCAGTCGTCATCCGACTGCTCTTCCTACGTTTTTTCTCCTCCTCCTCTGTCCCTTCTTCAATTATCTTCTGTTCTTTTATATCTCTTGCCTTTCTTGTGACTTCTCTCCTCTCTCTATGACCCTGTTATTCTTTCTGTTTCTCTCATACTCCTCTCTTCCTTCTTCCTCCTTCTTTTTCCTGTATTTTCTCCTCCTTCTTTTCTTTTTCCGCTTTTATCTCCTCCCCTCCTCCATATCCTCTCTCCTCCTCTCTGTTCTTTAACTGCTCTTTCCTTCCCTTCTTCTTCTTCTACTCATGCTTTTTCCTCTTCCATTCGTATTACTTTCCTCATTCCTTCCCCCTTCTCTTATCACTTCCTTTTTTGCTCTCATCTCCCCATCCTCTACCTATCGCGAATACCGTTACTGTTTTTCACCATACCACAAACGATTCCAAAAATCATGATATTGTTTGCAAAAATGGTATTGTTCTCGATCTAGAAATATTTTTGGTGGAGTTGGCAAGGGAGGATCAGTTCCAGTAGAAATTATGTACAAAGGAGAAATCTCCGAAATCTAGTCCTCCTCTCTATACCAATCATCTTTTCTTCTACCTTCATTTTTATGCCAGAAATAACAAGGATGGGGGAAGCCATCGTCGGAGAAGAAGAGTTTGAAGATAGTAGTCTGCCTCCTCTGACTCCTCTCTATTCCCCTGCTACTCCCCTTGCTTCTTTCTCATCCCCCTCGACTCATTCTTCTTCCTCTTTTTGTACTTCTTTCAATCATCCTTCTACACCCTTCCATTCTCCTCTGTTTTTCTTTGGCTTCCTCCTCCTTCACTCTTGCTTTTGCTTTTTTTCCTTCTTCCCTTTTCCTCTTATTTCTCCTTTAATTCTTCCTACATCTTCTCATCCTCTTTCCTCTTTTCCTTCTTCACTTCTCTCCTCCTTAATACTCCTCTTCCTCAACTTCTTGCCGCCTCCTTCTGATTCTCTTGCTTCCACCTTTTCTTTCTAGTAGGAAAAAAAATATAATAACCTACCATCCCCTTCTCCTCCTTTTCCTCCTCTCCTTTCCGCCCCTTGCCCCTCTCCTCTTCCTTCGCCCTCTTCTTATCCTTCTCACTGTCATTTTCTCCCTCCTTCCTTTCCTCCATCTCCTCCTACATTTTGTCCCCACTTCCAGGTCTTCCGTCTCCTTTCTACGGACATCTCCTTATCCTTCTTTGTATGCTCTCCCCCCTTCTTCCTCTTCTCCTTCTCTCACGTCTTCTATCTTTTTTCTTCCTCTCTCAACTCCAATCCTTTTCCTCTGCCTCATTGCTTTCCTTTTTCTCTTTCTCTCCATCTTCGTTTTCACTGCTTCTCCTTAACCTACTTCAACTCGCTCTTTACCTTCTCTCACACCAACTCCTTACACATCCTTCTTTTCATCGTTTTCTTTACCTTCTTTCTCTAATTTTTTTACTCCTTCTCTTCTCTCCCTTCTACTTCCGTTTCCTTCATATTTTTTTCTTCTACTGTTTCCGCGCTTACTGCTCTCCCTTATTCTCCTTCTCTTCTTTCTCATGCTAACTTTTCTACTCCTTATCTTCCTTCCCAGATGTGTTTTTCTTTTTTCTCTCCTTCTTCACCCCTTTCTTTTCCTTTCTTTTATTCCTGCATTTTCTACTTATCCCTTTTTCTCTTTCCCTTCTTCCTCCTATCATCTTCCTCATATTTTCCGATTATTTTCTTCCTCCACTTCATCCACCAAATCTCATTTATTCTCCTCCTCACTTTTCTCACCTTATCCTGCTTCTCTCTTCCCCTTTTCTCCCATCACCTTCTTATTTTTCTCTTCTAACCCTTATCTATTCTAACCCCAGCCTATTTCTTCTTTTTTTGATCCTTCTATTCCTTCTCCTCTTCCGATTGTCCCTCCTTACTTCCTACATACGATTGGGAATTTGTTTTCCTTGGTTCAATCAAACTCTTTTACAATCAAATTTTGAATCTTTTTTGGTCGAACTATAGAATATTACATTTTTCGTTGAGAATTCATATGTTCTGGGTAAAAATTTAAGCACATAGTTGAAAGTAAAATATTTTGTTGTAAATTCATTTTTTATTCAGGATGCATTATTTCAGTTTGAATTTCCTCCAGTAAATTGAATTTTTTGCTAAAAAATTACCGTTTTTTAATTGTACAAAATCACCTATCTACTCTGGCAGAAAAATTCAACTTTTGGAATAATTTTTCATTTCTTCATTGAATGAAAATACGTTCTGGGTTCAAAATCCTACTCATTGTTTCAAAATTAATTTTTTGTTTTGAATTTTTTTTTGTGCAACAATGCCACATATTTTGTTGAAAATTATCTACAACAGGTGAATATCGTTGTACCTATCATCGAGTTGAATTTTATGAAAAGATCAATCTAAACTGACTGGAATTTGCATGATAATTCGGATAAGGAAAAGATGATAGGATATGAAATAAATGTTGTTATCTAACAAAATGGTTCAAATTCTTCCGCAGTATCGTTATGGAAGCAATAAAAGTTCGGAGGAAAGTTCGAATTGCTTCAGCTGCGAAAATGATACTAGAATTAATACGGATGTGTTGTGGAAAACGTTAATTTGTGGATAGCAGTATCACAAAAGGAAATGGAAAATTCGTCTTCGAAAACTGGAAATCGCTTTCTTCAATACTTGGTTGTTATAAGTGGTAAGATTCACTAATAATTAGTTTTTAATCCTGGGAAAATAAATTGAGACTACTTTCTCCTCTCATCATCCACCCTCTTGTTCATCTCATCTCTCTTATCCATCTTTCCCTCTGCACCTTCTCTCCTTTCTACTATTTCTCCTCCACCTCTTCCTCCTCTCTCTCTTTTTGCTCACTTTCCAACCTTTCCTCTCTTCTCCTGTCTCCTCCTTCGTTCCTTCTTCTTCTCCATCTCCACATCTTTTCCCTTCACCCTCCTATTCTTCTCCCCCTTTTCTCTATCCTCTTCTCCTTCTTTACCCTTTTGCCCCACCTATTCTTCCACCTTCTCCGCTATCTCCTTTCTTTTTTGCCCTCTTTCTCTCTACTCTCATCCTTCCTTTTCTCCTTTTTCGACCCTCTTCCTTCTCATCCTTATTTCTCTCCTTCTCCACTATACTTTACTTCTTCTCTTCTACCATCCTCTCGTCCTCGTCCTTCTGTAATCTCTCCTTCTCCTTCTTCTTATACCTCCTTTTCTCCTCTTCTGCTCCTCTCCTTCTAATACTCCTACTCCCTACCCTTCTTTTTTCTCCCGTCTCCGTCTCCCTCCATTCCTGCTTCTTTTTTCTTTTTTTTCGCCTCATTTTTGTTACATTCTTTCTACTTCTACTATCGGTTAGCATTATTTATTCTTTTCTTCTACATCTCTCTCCGATTTCCCTTCTCCTCTCCTCCTCTCCTTCTTTGCTCTCTCATCTTTTCTACCTCCCTCTTCTTCTTTTCCCCTACCCCTACAAATACTTCTTTTCCCCTTCCCAGTTTTCTTCTCATCCTCCTTTCCCCCACCTACCCCTCTTTATGTTCTTATTACGTCATCCTCCTTCTACACTTCTTCCCCTACTTTCCTACCTTCTTGACCTCCTTCTACTCTCTTTCCTCCTCTTCCTTCCTCTCCTCCTATCTCCACCCCCTTTCTGTTCCCATCTCCTTCTTCTTTTCTCTTTTTCCTCCCCTCCATCTTCCAGAAACTTCTTTTTATATTCCCTTTCTCCCTGCTTTCACTTATTATCCTCTTCTTCTTTTTCCTCACATTTTCTACTCATAATAACCTCCGTCTCTCCTCGGCCCTTTACCTCCTCCTTACCTTATTCTTTTTCTTTTCCTTTGATTTCTCGCGCCTTCGCTTACCGCTTCTTTTCTTCCCTTTTCATATTGCCTGTCTCTCCTCTTCCTCCTCTTCCCTCTCATTCCTTCTCTTTTTCCCCCTCTCCTTTACTTATTTTGCAAAAATGTCATTATTCTCTATTTAGCAAATATTTTTGGTGGAATGGGCAATGGAGGAGCCTTTTCCGTACAAATAATGTACATTAGTGAAATTGCAGACAAAGATATTAGAGGCTTCCTGGTGTTAATCTCAAGAATATCCTCCAATTGTGGAATAATTACAAGTTTTGCAACCGGAGCCTTCTTGCCGTTCGAAACGATGAATCTACTCCTCCTCTCTATACCGATCATATTTTTTTCAACCTTTGCTTTCATGCCATAACTTTTTATATCATGCCTGAAACTAAGGGAAAAAGCTTGGAGGAGATTCAAATGCTGTTTAAGTAAGACCAATTTTCCGAAGAGGCGAATGTAGGACTTAAGATAGGGAATAACCCTCTCCATTCCTCGGTTGAGAACTGATTATAATTGTACAAGTACATGAATGAAAAGATCTGAATAAAAAGGCTAATTCTCAACGAAATTGATAAATTTTCTATAGTCCTCCTCTTTCTGCTTCTCCTACCCTCTTCCCCTGCACCTTCTCCTTTTCCTCTTCCTTCAGCCCCTTCCTACCATCAACTACTCTCCCTCCTATCTTCTTCTTCGTCGCTCCTCTCCTCAGCCTCCTGCAACATGTTCTTCTCTGTTCCGTTCCTCTTTCTCATCTCATTCCCCCCTCTTTTTTCTCTTATGCTTTTGCTCTTTCTGCTCCTGATCTTCTTCCCCTTTTTCCCTTTTCCTCCGCAATCCACCACTCTCTACCACGATCTCCTTATTCTCCTGGATAAAGATCCTCTCCTTCCCTCCTTCTCCCCTTCCCCCACTATTCCTTCCCCCTCTCTCCCACCCCACCCTTCTCTTTCTCCTTTTCCTTATTCCTCTCACCATCTCCTCCCTTTCTTTATCTTCTCCTTTACTACTTCTCATCCTCCTCTTCCTGCACTCTCCCTCCTTAAGCTTCTCTCCCTCCTCCCCATCTATTCCTCTTTCTTCCATGAGTCTCTCATTTCTTCTAGCTCCTTATTTTCTCCTCTGCCTTCTCCTTCTGTTTCCATTTGTTTTCTCTCGCTTGCCACACCCTTCTCCTTCGCCACCCTCCTTACTATTTCTTTGTCCCTTTCTCCTTCTACGCCTAGTCCTTCTTCTGCCCTCTCCTTGTATTATCGTTTTCATCTCTTTCATTTTTATTCACCTTTTTCGTCTCTTCCTCCATTCATACTCCTATACCTCCTCTTTGCTCTTCCATCTCTTTCTCTCTACTATGTTTCCCTTCTACCTTCTACTCCTTTATCTTTTCCTACTCCTAAGCATTGTTCTCAATTTCTTCCTTCTGCTGTTCTTTGACCCCCCCCCCATTCCTTCACTCTCCCTTTTTTTCTTTCTTCATGTGCACTTTCGACTTATCCCCCTTTCTAGCTTTTTTTTCTTTTTTCTCCTCTTCCTTTTTCTCCTCTCTCCTGTCATCTTTCTCCTGCTCATGTTCCTATTTCTCCTTGACTTTCTCCTTTTTCCTCCTCACTTCACTTCTCCTTTTCCTCTTCCTATTTTTCTCCTCTTCTTCCTTCTTCCTTCCTCTTCTCTTCTCCTCTTCACCCATATTTTCCTCCTGCTTCTCTTTTTGTCTACACCTACCCCCTCCCATCCTTTCCTCTTACCTCTTCTCTTCCTCTCCTTATCTTGTTCCACTTTTTCGTCCTCTTTTTCTTCACTTCCCTTCTCCTCTTCACTTCTTTCCATTCTAATTTCTTTCATTTTTCTCTCATTTTGCCATCTCCTTGTTCTCTCCCCTTCCTTCTCCTCCTGCTCTACTTTGTCTTCTCCTCTCTCTTAACACTCCCTTCTTCTTAACCACCCGTTTTACTATTCCTTAATCCCTTTCTCCTTCTACACCTATTCCTTTTTCTGCTCTTCTTTGACCCCCCCCCCCTCTCACTCTCTCATTCTTCTTCTTTCTTCCTTCACCTGCACTTTCCACTTATCCTCCTTTCTATCATTTTTTCTCCTCTTCTATGTTCTCCTCTCTCCAATCATCTTTCTCTTACTCATGTTCCTGTTTCTCCTTTACTTTCTCTTTTTCCTCCTCACATTCCCCCTCCTCTTCATCTTCATGTTTCCCCCCTTCTTCCTCCTCTCCTCTCCACTCTTATGTTCCTCCTCCTGCTTCTTTTTTTCATTCTCCTACTCCCTCTTCCATTTGTCCTTCCCCCTCTCATTTCTCCTTCCACTTTTTCTCTTACTCCACTATCTCGTCCTCATTTTCTGCACTCCCCCTCTTGTTTTTACTTCTTTCATTCCTATTTCCATCATAGTTCAATATCTTCTCCTTTCCCTCCCTCTCTTCCTTTCTCTTTTTTTGACATCATCCTCCCTCCCTTCACCCTTCCACCCCTCCTTGATCTTTATCTCCTTCTTCCCTCTCCTCGGAACTTCTTCTTTTCTTTATCATCCTTTTTTTCATCTGTTGTTCCCTTCCTTCCTACTCTACTTTTTCTCCTTCTCCTTGTCCCTACTTTCCTTTGCCTGTTTCGACATATAATCTCCTGCTCTTCTTTTATTTCTCCCTTCTCCTCCTCCCTCCTGTTATCTTTATACTACCCTTCCTTCTTAACCTACCTGTTCCTTCTTCTCCTTTACGAACTCTTTCTCCTGCTCTCTACTTTCCTCCTTATTTTCCCCTTCCTCTTTCCTCTCCACTCTCTCTTTTTCCTTCTCCTTCTACCCTTCCTATTTTCCCCTTTCCCCCTCTTCCTCTGCTCCTCTCTACCCTTATGTAACTCCCACTTTTTTCTTCCCTTATTATTCTACCCCTCCTTCTTTCATTTTTTCCTCTCCCTCTTCCTCTTCCTCTTTCTTATTGCCTTTTTCTCTGTTCCCCTTCTCCTGTTTTTTAACTCTTCTCTTCTCATTATCCTTCCCGCTTGACCCATTTTCCTCTCCCTTATCTTTATCTCCTCCGTTTTCTCCCCCTTTCTTCTTTCTTCACTCTTCCCCCTTCCCATCACCTGCTTCTTTCTATTCTTTTCTCTACCCTTGTCTTTTACCCTCTACTTTGCCTTCCTGTTGTATTTTCCTTTTTTCCCTTCTCTTCTACCTATTTTTCCTCCTCCTCTTCTACCTCTTTCTCGTTCTCCTCTTCTTCCGCCTTCTTTTTCACATATTTCTACACCCATTCCTTTGTAGTTCGATTCCTTATTCTCTTCTCCTCTCTTTTCTTCTCTTACTTTCTTCTCTCTCCCTTTCACCCTGCCTCCCTTCTATCTTTTTCCTCTCCTACGTCTTTATCTTCTTCTTCCCTCCCATCACTTCTCATCTTTTCCTTCACCTGCTTTCTCCTACTTTCTGTTTTCTAATTTTCCTTGTTCTCCTTCTCCTCCTCTGAATTCTCTGCTTGATCTTGTTTTTCTTTTACGCCTGCTCCTCTTGTCCTTCTATACTTATTTTCCTTTCTTAAACTTTCCTCCTCTTTATCTTCTTTGCTTCTAGCTCATTCTTCTCTTTTTTATCTACCCCTGTTTCCTATTATAATCCCACCCCTTCTTTGTCTCCTCTTCTCCTCTCTACTCTTATGCAACTTCCACTTCTTTCTTTCCTAATTATTCTACTCCTCCTCCCTACATTATTTTCCTCTCCCTCTCCTTTTCCCTTTTTCTCATTTCCTTTTTCTTTGTTCCCCTTCTCCTGTTTTTAAACTCTTCTCTTCTCATTATCCTTCCCGCTCGCTCCCTTTTCCTCTACTTCATCTTTATCTCCTTCTTTTTTTCCTCCCTTCTTCTTTCTGCACTCGCCCCCTTCCCATCACCTACTTCTTCTTAATCTTTTCTCTATCCTTGTCTTTTCCCCTTAACCTTGCGCTCCTTTTGTATTTCCCTTTTTCCCCTCCTCTTCTCCCTAGTCTCTCTTCTGCTTGCCTCCCATCACTTCTCATATTTTCCTCCACCTGCTTCCTCCTACTTTTTGGTTTATAATTTTCCTTGTTCTCCTTCTCCTCCTCTGAATTCTCGACTTGATCTTGTTTTTCTTTTATGCCTGCTCCTCATGTCCCTCTATCCTTATCTTTCTTTCTCAAACTTTTCCCTCTTTATCTTTTTTGCCTCTAGCTAATTTTTCTCTTTTTTATCTACCTCTGCTTCCTATTATAATCCCACCCCTTCTTTGTCTCCTCTTACGTAATTTTGGAGGAACAGTTGTTCCTCATGTTTTCTCCCCACTGCCCCTTCCTTCTTCCCTTATCCTCTCTTCCTCTGCCTCCTTTCTTGCTTTCTTCTTTCTCTTCTGCGCCCCATCCTTCTCTCCCTCCCAATTCTTCTTTTCCTACTACTCTTTTATTCCTTCTTATTTTTCTCCTTCTCTCATCTCTTTTTTTCCTCTACCCTATCCCTCAACATCTTTTCTCTCCCTGCTCCTTCTGCTCCTCCTTATCTTTCTTTCTCCCGCTTTTCTCCTCTTTACCTTCTTTGCCTCTACCTCATTCTTCTCTTTTTCGCCCCCCTGCTACCTATTATTATCCTCCTCTTCTTTGTCTCCCCCTACTGCTCTTCCATCCGTTTCCACTACTTCTACGCCCCCTCCTCTCATATCTCATTCCTGTACTCGTCCTTCTTCCTCTCCGAGTACTTCTTCTGACCCTCTTTCTTCTCCCCTGTCTTATACTTTCTTTTTCCTTCCTTATGTTTCCTCTTTATCCATTTCATCCTCAATCCCTTTCTTTGTTTTCTCATCATTATTATCTTCTTTTGATTCCTCTTCTCCTTCCTTTGCTCCACACCTCCTTTTTCTTCTCCACCTTCTCGTTTTCTACATTACCATCCTGCTCCCCTTTCTTTCTCCTCTTGCTACTCTCTTCCTTCTCCTTTACCTTATTCTCTTCCTCCTCCTTTTTATCCTCTTTTTTTCTCCTGGCGAATCTTTCTTTTTATCTCCTTCTCTACTTCTTCTTAACTCTTTACTTCTTCTTTACTCCTTTTTTCCCTGCATTTTCCATTTATCCTTGTTTCTCTTCTACTTCTTCCTCCTCTGATCTCTCTCCTATCTATCTTCCTTTTTCTTCGCCACATTCTGTAATTCTGATATATTCTCCTCTTGACTTTCCTACCCTCTTCCTACTTATTTCTCTCTTTGTCATTCTTCTCCTCCCCCCTTTATTCTCTTGTTCCTTTCACACTTTTATCGTCCTCTTCCATTTCCATCTTTTTTCCTTTTACACCCTCCACCTTCCGCCACCACCTTCTTTTCTCCGCCCCCGCCTTCTCCTTCCTCCTTCTTCCCTCTTGTATTGACTCATTCTTTTTTATAACATAATTATTTATAATTAAAATGAAAAATATTTATAATTGTATTTATATAATGTAATGTAAATTTTAATTATAATTTTTCATTTTTAATCATTCAGGGTCAGAGATTGATAATACGGAATCTTTCTGATCTGTGTTCTGCAGAAAATTTAATCTCAACTGAGTTTTTGCATGATGATTCAGATAAAAAATAGATTGTGGGATGTAAAATGAATATTGTTCCATAATGGAGACCTTCAAACCCTTCCAAAGTATCGTAATAAGAAAAAATGAAGCTCGAGAGAATTCCGATTTAGTTATATAATTTTTCTTAACTATTAGTTGCTTGAGCTGCAAAAATTGAACAAAATTCAATATGGATGTGTTATGGAAAACATGAAATTGCCGAAATTCCTGATGGAAAGGAAAAAGAAAATGTGTCTCCAGATACTATAAATCACTGTTTTCAATATATGGCTGTTATCAGTGGTAATTATTAACTGAAATCAATGATATCTTCTTCTTTTCTCCTCCATCGCGTCCTCTTCTTCTTCTCCTGATCCACTTCTTTCACCTCCTCTCTTTTTCCTTTTCTGAATCTACCTTCTTTGCCCTGCTTTTTTCCTTCTTCCTTTTTCTCATCTTTCTCCTACTTCTTACTTCTCATTCTCTTTTTCTTACTTCTTCTCCTCCGCTTTCCCCTCCCCCTGTTCCTCAATTTCCCACCGTTTTGTTCCTCTACTCCTTCTTTGCTTTCCTTTCCTTCTTCTTCTTGTTCTCCTCCACTTTATCCTTCTCCCCTTTCTTTCCTCCTCCTCTTTATCCCTATTTTCCTTCTCCTCCTTCTTCAATTAAATATCAGACTTGATAACAATCAAATCAGTTCTCCCTTCAACCGTCGAATGGTATGTGACGTATTTAAATTTCCAACTCTACAATCCCTTTTATGTTCTGAAAATCTTGTTTTTAGTCTCCTGCCTGTTTCACCAATATACATTTTTTCACAACAATTACATTTTATTAGGTATACAACTCCAGACAAATTTTCGGTACTGTCACTAATTTTTTCATTCAATAAGATTCTATTAAGTGTGTTTTTATTATTGAAATAAACATTAATATTGAATTTTTTCAACGATCTTCTCAGACGTTCGGAGAGTCCTTGAACATAAGGTAACGTGAGTTTTAAATCAAATTGATGGTAAGTGTCCATCCAGCTTTTTTCCTTCTTCTCCCATTCCCACTTCCACGCTCCTATATCCCTTCTTCCTCTTTCTTCTATCACTCTTTCTTCCTTTCTTTGTTTCCTTTTTGCCTTGCGTTTCTAATTTCTCCCTCCTCCTCTTTCTCGTTTTCCTCCTACTCAATTTCCCTTCTGCTCCCCTCTCTTGGATTTCTCATCACCCCCATCCTTCTATCTCCTTTTCTCCTCCTCGAATTCCTTCTCACCCTTACTGTCCTACTCCTATCATCCCTTCAAGCTCCCGCTTCTCTTCTCTCCATCCTCTTTATCTCCTTCCCCGATTATGGACTATTATATCAATCTTATTTAATAAAGAAGAGGTTTAATGTATTTGAGAGTATCGCAATATGAACATTAAGAACTTGAAAGACCTTCAAATCAGTTTTATAATTTTGATAAACTATCATTTGCTTCAGCTGTAAAAATGAAACCTAAATCACTATGATATGTTGTGGAAAACGTAAATTTGCGTATAAAACTAATTAAAAGAAAATAAAAAAGTGTCTTTGGTAACTGAAAACCAAAATATAGCCTATATTCATGGTATTTTCAATCAATTGTTAATTAAAATTTTAGGAATGGGAAACTCGAAAAAACAATAAACCAATATTCAAAGAGCAAGTCTTAAATTTTTTATTTGTTTATGAGAAATGTAAGGACAATAAAATATCTTCAAACTTTATCAATTTCAACTCGAAATACTGTTTTTAAAATTATTAATCCTCAACCAGCAGGACGATTTCATAAAAAAACAGGTTCAAACCCAACAATGTAGTTAAAATTTTGTTCAAATAAGATAATCTCACTCTCTCTTACTTTTTCTCTCCTCCCTTCATCTACCTCTCTCATTGCTTCTCCTGGAGCCCCCTTAAATTTTTCTCCTCCTCTCCTCTTCTTTCCATCCAAATCATCCATCCTCTTCTCCCTCCCCTCTCTTTGATGTTCTCCTCCCTTTGATCTTTCTGCTGTCAAATCTCTCCTGCCCTCATCTTCTCTTACTTCCCCAATCCAGTAAACCCCTTATCTTTTCCTTACCCTTCTCGTCTTCCTTTTCCTTTACCTATCCCATGCCCCTTCTTATTTTACCCTTGCTTTTCCCCCTCCATCTTTTTCTCCTGTTGCTCCCTTCCTTACCGTTTTTCTGTTTTCTTCTCCTTCTCCTTTCTCTTCTTCCCCTAACATTTTTCTCCCCCCCCTTCTTTTTTCCATTTCTTTCTTCTTTTCCTTTTCGCCTCACGCTTATCCCTTCCCTTCTCCCTCTCCTCCACCCTTTCCTCCTTCCTTTTCTTCTCCCCTTTCTCTTCCTCCTATTCCTTCTGCTTCATCTTCTTATTCCCCTCCTCCCTGTTGTCCTCTCCCTTTTCCATCTCACACCACCCTGCCTACTCCTCTTCTTTCTCCTTGTTTTCCCGATTAGCATTTGCCTCACTTCCATCCCCTCATCCTCCTTCTCCTTCACTCCTTCCTTCTCCCTTTTCTCCTTCCTTTCTTCTCCTCTTCGTTTCCCGCTTTCCCTTTCCTCTGATTCTCTTTTCCCTCCCTCCTTCTGCTTCCACTTCCCACGCCTTCTACCACGTCTGCTCCTTCTGCTTCTTCCCCTTCTCTTCACTTTTCTCCTTCTATTCCTCCTTCTCCTCCTTTCCCTCGTTTTCCTTCTTCTCACTCTCGACCTTCTTCAAATTGAATAATTTTGAATTTCGGAACTTCCTTTCAATATTTCAAACTGAATGAATTTTGAGTGGGAAAACAGTTGAATTACAACACGGAAATATAGATTTTCAACAAGGCAAGCCAACTTCCCATTATATTGTTGGACTCCCAATGAAACAGGTCCTTTTCATGAAAATAGAGGAATTTTCGGGGCTACATCGAGTCACGTGCAGTAAGTCTCACCAGCGTCAAGTCTGTCCAGCGGAATGTCTCTTCTGCAGCAAGTCTCAGATGTGGCATGTCTCTTTTACGGCATGTCTCTCTTGCAGCATGTCTCCCATATAGAATCTCTCCCAAGTAGATTGACAATTTTGTGGCAAGCCTCCCGAAACGAAAGGTCTACCTGCGACATCTCTCCCTCTCTGAAGTGTCAGGAGTGCGGTATCTCTCCCTCAAGAAAAGTAAGGATCGGCAAAATACTGTTCATGAGAATGATGCAGGTAAAATACCTTCCCCTTTTCCAAAGTCTCAAGGGCGGTGAAAAGGCAGTCTTGTGATTTCTTATGGAAATTTAGGTCACATACCTTCCTCTTTTCCCAAGTCCTGTGGAGGGGAGGGGGGGGGGGGGCAAGCCTGCGAGGTGTCCCGGCAATTATTTAGGTCAAATAGCTCA
>WSXT02206272.1:0-18209 GCA_011762715.2 Neuroterus valhalla
CGTGTTGTATCAAAGCGGTTGCCGCACAACACGAAGCGCCGTGTTGGTGCAACACGGCGCTCGTTTCCCGCAAGTCGAAAAATAAATCCCGTGTTGGAGTAACACGGCCCGTGTTGTAGGTACACGATATTTTTCTGAGTGTATTTAAGCAGAAGATTTATCTCTTCCGTTCATTATAAGTTGGAAAAAATCAAATATTCAATTCAAAATGCATGAATTTTGTGAAAAATTCATGTATTTTGTTTATAATTTATCTTTTTCGGAGAAGAATTATTCTTTTTCGTCCAAAAATTATCTCATCGGGTAAAAAGTTAACCTTCTGGATAGATGCTGAACTCCTTTGTTGAAAATCTCTTTTTTATCAAGATTCATGATTTTTGGTGAAACTTTATCTTTTTCATTGAAAATTGGCCTATTTTGTTCAAAATTTATTCAGTTTCTTAAATTCTAAATTCAAAAGTATTTTAGTTGAATTATCAATTATTGTATTTTTAAATTAACATATTTGTGAGAAAATCAATTCTTGTGGTAAAAAACATATTTTCTAATAAAACACGTCTGTTTTTCAGAACATCAATCTCTTAGGCAGGAAATTAATCACTGTAGTTGCAAAAATTTGTTGAAAAATTTGTTGAAAAATTCATGCACTTTTTTGAAATTGATCTTTCTAGTTAGAGATTCAACTATTTTGTTGAGAATTAATCTTTTTTACTTGAATATCATCTGTCTTGTCAGATACTAATCTATTCCATGAAGGATTTGACAAAATTGTTAAAGACTTTTCTCATTGCCCGTTGAAGTTAACTAGCTGAAAATTGTCTGTTTTTGTTTTGGAAAATTTTTTTTATTGATCTGAGTATTATATTTTGATCTTAACAAAATTTTTTGACTTGAAGATTTTTCTCTGTACATTCAAAATGCATCAGGTACTTAGTTAGAAATTCAACTATTCTATAGAAGGTTCAAGTATTTCGTTGAAAATTAAAATATTTGGTTTAAGGATTGAAAATTTACTCCCAATTTTAGAGAAGGCATCTTCCTTGATTGGAAATAAACTTTTTTGGACGAAACTCATTATTTTGATCTTCAATTCGACAATTTTGAAAATTTATCTTCTTGGTTGAGGATTCCTCCTAAAATAGTTAGAAAGAATTTTTCTTTATTGCTTTAATTAAACGGGTTGAAAGTCTATCTTTCTTCATGAATTATTTTCTGAAACTTAGAATTCCAGAATTCTATTTTTAGATGGCAACTAAACTTTTTGAGTTTCAATTTTGACTATTTGGTTGAAAATTCATCTTTCCTGATTAAAAATGAACTTTTTTGTTGGAAATTCATCTACATATTTTGTTGGGGATAATAAAATATTTCGTTGAGAACTCGTCTTTTTCCGTTATTTTAAACTGGAGGAAAATTCGTTTCATTTTTTGATGAGTAGTAATTTTTTTTTTTAAATGCAACCGTTCCATTAGAAGTTAGATTATTTTGTGGTAAATTAGGCTCCTTTGTGAAAGTCATCTATTTTCATGAATAATTCGACTTTTTTATAAAAAAGTTCCCCTTTTGGATTAAAAATTTATTTAGTATAGCAGAAAAGTAAACTTTCTTGGTGGAGATGAGATTTTGGTAAAAAGTTCGTCTTTGTGGCTTGAAAATCAAACTAGTATTTTTAGTTGGAAATTTCAATGTTTTGTATTCATCTTCCTTGGTCAGAAATTTAACTATTTTGTTGAGAATTCGTCATTTTGAGTTAAAGGTCACAAAAAACCAAGAATAACGCGTTCATAAAAATTTCCCTTTAAAATCATCAAATTCCGCAATTAATCGCATCAAGTTCACAATAAAACAAGAAGAGAGCGGGACTAAATTTTGTATGTGACTGTACTCAACAGTATCACCTAAATTTACACAAAAGTAAAAGTATCCAAAGTTTATCTGAAAGTAGGTACAGAAATATAAACTTTTTTTTCAAATTCACATTTAGTGAATGCGTCCCTGTTTGGAGGATTTCTATTCTGGGAAATACGGCCCTGTTTTGAGGGCCCAATAAAACTTTTGTGAATGAGTGTACGTTTGCTAGTCTTTCCATGGACTCTTCTGTATGCTGTATGGCGGTGGGTAGACCGGCCTCAAGGTGGACGAGCCTCCCTCCGCGTTTTTGTCTCTTTTTACCCTCTTCCTACGATCGGATAGCCTGGTTGTATGGTAGAAGTCGTACAGTGCGAGAATTAAGGGACATCGATGGTACGTGGTACAGTCCCGTCATTCGGATAAGGAATAAGGATGAACACGATCGAGCGGAAGGAGGAGGCGTCCCTTCCTTCAATGTTATCCGATCGCAAAGTGTACCCAGCAAAGGGTGTGGTCTCGTGCACACTTCTACGAAGCGAAAAGTTTTTTTTCATCCTCCGTATAAAGTATCAAACTACCCAATTGGCTAGCTTAGACTTGGACTTAGAGCTTAACTGCTCTTAAACGTGTTATGTGTATAAAGCATAAGGCAAGACAGGGAGACTATTTAGCAGACGATTTCAGATTCCCGGTTTTTCCCGGTCAAGTTTTTCAATTTTACCGGTCAACTAAAAGTAACATATGCATATCAGGCCTCGTATTTGGCGCAAAACGCAAACACTCATTTCAATTCGTGACGTTCATTCTAAACATCCTTTAACAAAACAGATCAAGAATTGAAGAATAAATTAATTTTGGGAAAAAATACTCAAATTTTCCAGGAAAAATATCATCTTTCCACAAAAGTTGCAACAGTTAAACTTACAACTGAAAAATCAATTTGCGATAACAGAAAACATAGATTTATAACAAAATAAATCATTTTTCAACCAAAGTGATGAATTTTCAAATAACATAATGTATCTTCAATTGGAATCAATTTTCAACCATGAAGGTGAATATTCAAACCAGGAGTATAGATATTTTCAAATAGAAAGAATAATTTTGTACCAAAAACAGAATATTTTAACATATTAGTTGAATTTGGAACTGAAAAAATAATTTTTTTCAACCGAAAATGGAACTGTAACATTTTTAGTTTGGAAACCCAATTTTAAACCAAGCATAAGAGGTTTTAACTGAAATAGAGAATCATACACTAAAAGAGTTAAATTCTCAAACATATTAATTAATTTTCAATTAAAGAGATTATTTATTGTCAACCAAAATTTGAATACTCAAATTTTGAATTTAACCAAACAAATGTATTTTTAAATTTCCAATTGTAACAAGAGCCTATTTTAAGGAAAAACTAACTTTCAAACAAATCGATATTCAAACAAATTATGAAACTTCAAATGAAATTGTAAATGTTTAACCGCAGTAGTTGATTTTTAAACCAGAGAGAGGGCACAGTCTCCTGCAAAATCTGTTAACAATTTCTACATAACAGACTAAAAATGAAAGCTAGTCGAGTTATGTAATGAATTATTTATTTTTATTGATAGAGAAAAAAAATCATTGAATTTCCTCATGAATGACGAATTTACAACGAAGTAGTTGAATTCTCGAAAGAAAAGATGAATTTACTATCAAGAAGGTAAATTTTCCAGCAAAAAGATGAATTTTTAACCCAAAAAATATGATTAGGCAACAAAAGACAGAAACTTCTACGAAATCTTTTGATTTACAAATGAATAGTTCAATTTTCAGTTATGATAATAATAATAATAATTATTATTATTATTATTATTATACCATTAAGATAACTCCCTTTCGGAGTAGGCGTACCTCGTTTACACTTCATTATTGTAAACTATTGGTAAATTATTGGCTAAGTTGCACACTGAGGAGGGCACCAGTCTCCTGCAAAGTCTGTTAAAAATTTCCACATAACAGACTAAAAATGAAAGCTAGTCGAGTTATGTACAAAATAATTTTTCTTTATTGGAAAGAAAAAAAATAGATAATTTAATTTTCTCATGAATGACGAATCAACTGAAATACATGTATTTTATGCGGAAAAGGTGAATTTTCTACCATAAAGAATAATTTTCTATGAGAGAGGCAAATTTTCAACAAAGGAAATAAGTTCTCAAAGAAATAGATTAATTTCTTAATTGAAAAACCATTATTCAACTAAATACTTGAATCTTCACTAAAAACAGAGAAATATTTTGATTTTTAATAGTTCAACTTTCAACCCAGTAGTTTATTTTCTAACTAAAAAATTATGAATCCGCAATGAACAAAGTGAACAAGTTTTCTATTATAATTTAGAAATATTTCTCATTCGAAATAGTCCTTCTACTCTAAAAACTGCTTGAAGTATTTTCTTCATTTTTAATTATTGTTAAATTATAATTAAATTATTTTAAATTATTTCTGAAAGTTTCCGTTCCATGTAAAAAATTCTCCCTCTTCCAAGTAGAATTATATCTCTTTACTGAAACTGCCTGCCCCAAAATAAAAACTATAATTATTTTCTCATAAATACCTTTTTTTGAAAAAATTGAGAAAATCATTCTTTCTGTATGTTTGGGCTATCATCATTTTGATTATAAAACTTGAGTAAAAATTTTGCAGACCACCATAGAGAATAGATATATTTAAAAATTGTCAGAATCAGACTAAAGGAACGTTACATCCTCCAGAGCAAATGATGAACTCTCTTTTTAATTTTTAAAAAGAAAGTGGTCATTTCTTGTACTTTAACGGAACATTTTGAATTGTCTAAGTTGAGTTAATATTTTCCCGGTTTTGAAATTGAATTCCCGGCCATTTTCCGGAAAAATTTGGAAAAAATTGGAAAGAAAACATTGGACAAATTTAGAGGTAACCAGGAATGACTTTTCCTTTTTGAAAAGTTTGAGGTAATGGATTAGAATAAATTATTCAACTCTGAGTGCAAGGGGCCTGATTTCAGAGTAATGATAAAGATTTCTTTCTCAATTAGAACTTCCTCTGCATGTTACATAAATTTAGCCAGGGGCAGTTTTAAGCTGTGCTAAATGTAGTAAACGAGACTTGGTTATCTCGTTATGAAAAACCTGATTCAGAGAAATAAGACTAGAACTTCGTTAATCGCTCTGGCTTCAAACTCGATAGTGAATAAAACATGTTCTAAAAAAGGAGACGCAGCAGTTAAGTAAAATCGTACGAAAACCAGTCGTATACGATTTTTCATCGGCAGTTAGAAAAAGCGAGTAATATAATTAGATAAAAAGTATCACTGGCAAGCGTGTACTATGTAAAACTGAAATATAAAGATAAGAATTATCTGTGAATGGACACATGGAGGTTGTAGAATAAAAAACTTGAATTTCATGCTATAAATTGTGTAATTTAAGACAAGTATCGTTGAGAGAATGAACTGGAAGGATCTGAAGGGGAATTTCTTAGATTGAAACTGACTTTCGCGAGAAGGCGAGGCGACAGTTTCACCTTCGATGAAAATTACCACGTACCTAGGGTACATTTCTATACGTAAAGTGGAGGCGGAATTAAACTGCCGTCTGAGTACAATAAATTTTCTAACGTCTTCCGCAGGCTTCGGGATATGCATACAACGATGTGATGCTGCAGGTTACACTACTAAAGTCGGGTCCAAAAGTACGCATAAAGTGTTTCCAAAATTTCACAGGCGACAGAATAATTGCAACTATGCAGTTCTTTAAAAAATATTTACTTTTTATAAAAAAGGACTTAGAAGATGTACGCAAGAAAAACAATAATAAGAGAGAAAAAGGTAACTATCTCTATTATTCCTATAATTATGAGATTTTCGATTAAAAATGTGTATTTTTGTTTGGAAAATTGAAACTGTGCTTTTCTAAAAAAAAATGTATTAAGTTTCATGCCTTATTATCTATTTGAGCCTATTTTAAGACCAAAAACTTTTTAAGTTTTCGAAAACACCGACTATAAGTGCAGGTGAGACGTCATAATTTTCTTTCATTTAAACAAAAGTTTAACGTCCCAGATTGTTCGAATAAATTTTTTTAAATCAATAATTACAAAATAATGATGATATGGAAGTAACCATCGAAGCTTTAAGTTTTACGGTTTGTATTGGGCCCACTCAAGGATAATATAATCTGAAAATGTTGGTACGCCCCTGCATTTTTCCAGTATACCTGCGAACCAGAAAATGACCGTCTTTCCCGGCTTCCTAAGGTCCTACTGAATATTCACCTTTTTGGCTTGAAAATTCAACCATTTTTTTATTTTTGACTGGAAAACCCTCTTTGATTGAATATTCAATTTTTTCATTGGAAATTCAAATTTTTGAGCTGATAATTCCATTATTTTATAGAAAATACTGATTGAATTTTATTTTTCTTATTTTTGTTTATTTGAATTGTGTTTACGATTTAGGTCGGGGATTTCCTTAGTTTTCCCGAAAATTAAATAGAATTTTTCATATTTTTTGGATATTTTTCGATTTGTTTTCAAATAAAAAATTTTAGACTTGGAGAATCCAAATTGTAATTGTAGAAGACAATGAAATTATCAATAAAAAACAAATATTCGAGGATTTACTAAGATTCCTTAATTTTCAACCTAGAAGAGAATAATTGTTTCTTCAGTCACAGGAAATTAATTTTTATTGGAAAGAAAGAAGTTCTAGAAAATGAGTTGAATTTTCAATCAAGTTAATGAATCTTGATTGAAAAAAATGAATTTTCAACAAATACATAAGTTTTCAACAAAATACATAAATTTTCGTGCGAATAAATAAATTTTACAACTTAAAAAGATTAAATTTCAACGAAGAATTGAGAAGATATCAAATCTTTATTCCGAAATATTAATGTTCAATCGAAAAAAATATTAATACCCAACGAAATAGTTACATTTTTAAACAAAAAGGATTTCCAGTCCGGCAGAAACAAAATTTTACCTATTATTTTCTATAAAAGAATTAAATTGAAATATCTGCTGAAAAATATGAATTTTCAATGAAAAAATTGAATGTTCAACCAAAGAAGGTTTTTCAGTCAATAATTTTTACCAACAGAAATCCATTTCCAACAGAGGAAGATTATTCGTTCTAAAAAAAAAAAGAAAATCCAACCGGATTGTTCACTTTTCAATCCAAAAAGACGACTTTTAATCCGGAAATTAACTATGAATTTTAAACAAAAAACATCCATTTCAACCAAATAGTTGAATTCTCTACAAAATTCAAGTATTTAATTGAACATTGATTTTTGAATTTGAAAATTCAATTATTTCTTTGGAACTTTACATATTTTGTTGAAAAATCGATTTTTTGGCAGAAAATTATATTTTTCTTCGGAACAATTCGAGTTATACAAACATTTTCCATTTAAGTCGAACATTCATCAAGTTGAAAACTCTTAAGTTTGGTTTAAAATTGATTAATAAGCCAAAAATGTGACTACATATTCGATTTTTGTTGAAAATTTTTATTTTTATAGGTCAATTTCAACCATTTTGTAGAAAAATTGTATTTTTTGGTCGCTAATTAATTTTTTGTAAAAAATTTAACTATTCTGATCAAAGGTTCATCATTTCAGCTAAAAATTCGTCTTCCTGGTTCGAAATTCAACTACTTTAGTTAAAAATTTACAATTTTATTTGATTCTTCATTATTTTGTGTAAAAATGTAATGATTTCTTTGAAAGTTAGTTTTTTTTTTGTTAGGAGTAATTTTTTTTAAACCGATAATTCAACTTATCACAATTGAAAATACCATAGTTTTAGTTGAAAACTCGTCCATTCAATTAAACATCCATTTTTTAAATTCAAAATTTGAGTAATCGAATTTTTGTTGACAATTCACCCTTTTCGGTGAAAGTTGATTTATCTCTTCGAAAACTTAACTCCTTCAGTTGAAGATTCTTCGTTTTAGTATTTAACACTTATGCTTGGATTGAAAGTAGTTTTTCAAACTTAAAATGTTGCTGTTCCATTTTTGGTTAAAAATCATTATTTTTGAGTTCGAAATTCGACTGTTTTGTTAAAACATTTTTTTTTTCTTGGAAAATTATTCTTTCTATTTCAAAAATAATCTTATTTTTTTGAATATTCACCTTTATGTTTGAAAATTGAAATGTTCCGATTAAATATTTATCTTTTTTGTTGAAAATTCATCTTCTTGGTCTGAAATTTACTTGTTCTGGTTGAAAATTCACAATTTTATTTGCAAATTCATCACATTGGTTGGAAAATGAACTATTTCATTGAAAATACTTTTTTTCATTGTCATTGTGAATTGATTCCTTTTGATGGTGAGTTTAAGTGTTCCAGTTTTTGTAAAAAGAATTGTATATTTTTTTTTTATTTGAGTATTCTTTTCAAAATTGATTTATTCTACAATTTTTTATCTGTTGTGTTAAAGGATGTTAAGAATGAACGTCATGAATCAAAATAATTTTTTGTGTTTTGCGACAAATTTAAATATGTTACTCAAAGTTGACCGGGAAAATTGAAAAACCTGACCAATAATACAACATGACATATCGCTGGAATCGTCGTTAATCATAGATTTCGAATATATCGTTTTCAAACTACCATATTCCGAAATAACATTTTTTATATTTTGATTTACAACTCGCTGAGTGAGGCTCTACGCCAGCGGTCGAGCAGCTTAGCCACAGCTTTGACGGCGTGAGGTGTGCCGCGTAGTGGGGGTACTGCACACAGGTAGCTGGAGCCAAAGCTGGTGCGTAGTTGTCCATCACAGCTTTTAAGACACCTTGGGGAGTGTCTGTGAATTTTATCAGATTTTTGGTGACGTCAAGCTCGTTTGGGGAAGCCTTCAAAGTCGAGGCTTAAAAAAAGTATGCCCAAAACCTTGTTCCTCAGCACGTTTTACCTTTCGGCAATTGTTACAATTTTTTTTCAACAACGATTCATATATCATTCTATTTGCAAGACTTTGAGCAATAGAATATTCTGTTCTTTTTCCGGTTAAAGCTGGGTAAATGAACAAAGCGTACTTTTGGACCCGTCTTTAGTTGGATTCTCCGTGTGTTCGTACACTTAACGCGCCCGGATATATTGCTACACCTACACATTAAACTGCACTAATGAGATTCTTCGACGGCGACAAAGAACTAATAGCAGACCCAGCATCTGAATGCGAAACTATCGTTGGAGCTCCAACCTTTCATTCTAATTTAAACTTCAACGGTTTAGTTTGAAAACGGTAAAAAATCAACATATTTTTGGAATTTTTCACATAATATTTAATGGAATATAGCAGAAATTCTTGACAAGTTTTCAAAATAGAAAGTAACGAGAAGAGTGAAAAAGTACTACTACTACTACTACTTTCCCTCTAACCAAATACTTTTTAACATCCTATCAGAATTCAATCTTCCTTTGTGCTTCGCGAGTAAGGCGCTTTGTACCGTGTAATCTTCCTTCTTGAAAATGAAAATAATTTATGCACTTGGTTCTGAGAAGCTGGCATGGCGTATTGAAAATAGTGAGCGAACCCCTCCTTGAAAAAAGTGGCTGTCATGTAAACAACAAGAGGCTGCGGTAAATTAGCGTCGAATTTGATCGCTACTGTACTATGAAGGAGGTGGAAAACTGGTAGGCAGACAGATTAATTTTTAAACGACCTACACGCACCTGTCTTCTCGTTGCAAGGCGATGTGGTGAAATCTTGTTTCTTGCAAAACCCAACGAGTTGACAAGCAGATAAAAGGACACATACCAGGAAGAAAAAAAGTTCCTCCAGACATTTTGTATAAAAATAATCATTTTTACTAAAATTTCTTCTTGAGCACAATTTCAAATCAACATTAACAGTTAGAAAAATGAATATTATTTAAGAAAATTGAAATCTACTAAACTGAACATTCCTCAATCAATTATCTTAGAATGGAATTTTAATAATTCTGAATGACATAAAAAACAGCTATAATTTTTTTAAATTCAAAGCTCTGGATAGAAGATTTATAAATTATTTGTTTGAACCTATTTTGAATTGGAGGCTTTGAAAATGAAAACATTTCAGGATCATGAATTCAAAATGTATGTATGTATTCATGTATCTGAATTGGAGTCGAAGAAATAATGTTGATAATGCAAATTATAATTGGTACACATCACGTCGTATCAAGTTACATGTAACGTTGAAAGTGCACTGTTTGAAAAATCTGACTGAATTTTAATGCACGTGCATTGAAGTTTTTTTCCACTTACGTACATGAAATTTAATGCACAATGTGCATTAACATCACAGCACTATAACTTCAAAGTATGCTCGTTTCAGTTTCCACTCTAATAATCAATTTTAATTCAAAAAATGATATTATTTATCTTGGACTTTGCTTTGATCAAGTTTTTCTACTTTGCAGGTAAATTATTTATTCTAAAATTAGGCCGGGGTCCTCCAACTGAATAAATGTTGAGTGACTTCTAGGAAAGTTCGAAATTTTGAATTATAATAGTATAGTATATCATATTTATTGCCTTTAAGAATACAAATTCTATTGTTAATGGAAGTTAACTCAAAACACAAGTTCAACATATAAGAAACAGGTTGAAAATGGGTTTCCTAAATAAAATTCCAGTAACAAGTGCATGAGTAACATTTGTTATTTAAAAGTTACTAAAACTTTAGAACTTTTCGAATCTAACTAAAAATCCACTATCTCTCTCATCGCTCAAACTGAAGAATTTTCAATAGTCAACCTTCATTTGATTTAAAACCAGATACATTTTTAGTAAGGATGATGATACTAATTTATTTTACATTAGGCATTGGAAAATTATTATTTATACATTTGAAAACTCAATCATTTTGATTTTTATTCCAAAATTACAATCTAGGAATAAAAATTGTTTGATTTTCAAGAATTTATATTGGCAATGATTATTGATAAAGTAGAAATTTTTAGTTTCAAGACCATGTTATACATGGGTCACGTGACCCAAATAATCGAATTTTTTGCATTAACTCATGTCAGCACCGAAAGAGATATCAAGTTGAAATTTTCGGAAGAGCCGGAGGAAACACTAATCTACGTTTGTATACAATATTTGGTTACATTTTTTTTTCTTCAGAATTACAAAAATGTGTCTTTTATTTTTGAATCAAATGTTGCATACAAACATAGTTAATTGTTTTCTGAAGCTTTTCCTGAAATTTCCGCTCGAAATCTTTTCCGTTGAGGACGTGACCTGTTGCAAAAAAAGTCAATAAGTTGCGTCGCGTGACCCATGTATAATCGTATGACATGGCCTTTATTTATTATTATCATACCATTAGGCCAAACCCCTTTCGGGATAAGCTCAACTCGTTTACGTTTTATCATTGTAAACAAATTTTCATTGGTTATTTTTAAACTGAGTGGCTTAAATGACATAATTTAATGCCTGAATATTACAGATTTCTTATTTCGAAATTACTTGTAATTTTGTTATCTATAAGAATTATATTCAAAGTTACGTTGAGTCTGAAAACTCATATTTCCGGGTTGAAAACTCAACAATTCAGGAGAAATTAATTTTCTGCTTTATTGAACAAATTTTTTGAGTGAGAAATTCAAGTCGTTTTTTTGGAAATTCCACTACTTTGTTAAAAATTTATATTTCCCGATTGAAAACTGTTCGCTTTTGCAGAGACTTTGTCGCTCTTGGTAAGAAAACCAAATTTTGGTTAAAATTCGTGTTTTTCTCTACTGAAAATCTTTTACTGTTTTCTAAAACGGAAAATTGATGTTCTTTAGTAAAAAGTTGAAATATTTGGATAAAAATTGATGTATTTTTCCAGGAATTCTTATTTTTTGGGTTAAAAATTATTATTGCTTGTTTGGAAATTCCACAAAGTGGTTGAAATTCGGTGTCTTTCATTACAGTGAAATCTTTCTTGCTTGAAAATTATATTTTTTTGTACCAGTAGAATTTCATGTATTCACGTTGGTGGAAAATTCAACTTCTTGGTAGGAAATTATAAAGTATATAAGTATAAATTATTTTGTTTCTTACTTGACTAGTTCTTGTTTGGTCAGTTATGTAGAAATTTCTAACAGATTCCTGCAGGAGACTGGTGCCCTCCTCAGTGTGCAACTTTACCAATAATAATTTGTTTACAATAATAAAGTGTAAACGAGTAACGCATACCCCGAGAGGGATTTGGCCTTAGGGTATTCTGTATCTCGAATAATGACCTGAATATTCTTGTATTGGAAATTAAACGTTCACGTTCATTAGAGTAGTTATAATTATTTGTAGGTTCAATAAGTTTCTAACAGAATCGCTGTAAGTTAGTTTATTGACCAAAACTTCATTATTGTATGCTATCTATGTTAGGTAAGGAACCAATAGATGGCGTCATGTTTCGATTTCTTAATGAAACAATCTATTTCACGTCACATGTGTTTTCGACATTCACATAGGTGTATCATTTCTTTCTTTTGTTATAATTGCGCTGTGTTTCATTGATACACAAAATTTAGTGTACAATTTAATTTCAATTTTACACATTTTTTTCTTTCTAATAACTGAGCAATAGCAACGTGTAGCCAGGTGTACTAGTATCTTTAAAAAGATTTTGATTCTAAAAAGTATAATTTTAAACGATCGCAATTTGAATCTCCACATTTCTAGTTACAGTTTGAAAACCGTTTCATTTCGAACAGATTTAGACTATTGTTCGTAGGTATAAATTTGTAGGTGTAAAATAATATCAACAAAAGCCTTCAAAATTAATAACTCTAAAATTGAAGTGTTTTAAAAGTGAACGGTTTGAGGCCTCTGAAATGGATGATAGATTTTTTAACTAAAAATTTAAAAAATGTCTGGTTATTCTACAATTTGATGTGATTCATAAAGTGCGATGTGCCTTTCATACATGTATCATGAATACATGTGTGTATCTCAAAGTCTCAACAAAACCTCAGTGGTCTCACGACGAAGTGAAACAACTGAAGCACAGAATTACTCTCGTCAGTGAAATTTCGTACCCTCGTCAACGCACCGCGTGCTTCGTCCAGAGATTACTGCATAGGAGGGGGGATTATTAATATTTCATTCGTTTGTACCTCGGATATACGAGTCAGGTCGACGGACACAATTTGCGCAAATGTCCTTGTACCAAGATTAATTAAACCCTGAGGATCCTAACTCCCAACAGAAAATGAGATATAAATTAGGCGTTCAACTTTCCATCTACAATTAACTTTACTTTCAGAATCAACATATTAAGACATACGTCTGTCAATTTTTGAGTAAGCTATAATGGGAATATTTGAATTAGCAGCATTGCTCAATAAATCATACGAATAATTCTACTCTCACTTTCAATGCGATAAAGCTTTCAAGGGGTGTTTTCATTCCTGGATATATAGATGAAACGTTTTGCTGGCTCAACGAAACAATTAACACTAAATTATTTCGTGGGGGATTTTTCACATTAGCGTAATATAAATTGCTTTCCTCGCTGCACCTAATCGTGCATTGATCGAAAGAATGATTATTCGCTGGTAGCGCGTGCAGTAAAAGTAATAAATTTTCTGGAAAGCCTACGCAAGCCTATCACGATAAATACAGCCAATCCGAGCGTATACGATAATTAACATGCTCTCGCTGTCTGGCTATTGAAAAATCTTTAAAGCAGTAAACATTGATTATCAGGTCAACACTGCATCACTAATTTTTTCCTTCAAAATTTTTCATCCGCATCAAACTTTCAGCTTTGAATTTTTCCGTCATTCAATCGAGCAGTCAATAATACAGATTGCTCTTGGATTCAACAATAATAAGTACTCAAAGTTCAAAAGTCAATAGTAATTTCCACTAAAGAATGTTTATAAAATACTTTATAAAGGCAGGGTAGCCATTCGGCGGACGATTTCGAATTCCCGGTCATTTCCCGGATCTTCCCGGTCATGTTTTTCAATTTTCCCGGTCAACTAGGAGTAACATATTTATATTTGTCGCGAAACGGAAACATTTATTAAAGCTTTGCTTCTTTTGGGAAGGTATACATATACTCTGAGCGAGGCAACTTAACTGCGAAAAACGGGAACACCCCGTCCACGTCACGAAAAATGCGACTGAAAATGTCTATAGCATGTCACCAACGCAGCTATCCCTCCTCTCTCTATCTTTCTCCCTCCCTCCCGTTCTGAAGGCCAGTGTAGTATATGTAATTATGTATATGTACTGTAGACTCTGCGACAGTTCACGCTGCGACTCTTCCCGTTCTCACATTTCTCCTTCTATCGCCCGTCCCCACTTTTGCTGGGCACAAGGCGCACACTGGGCGCGCTGCGTGTGTGTATTGAACACGGACTTACACGTTGCGCGCGAGTAAAGGTGTTTATAATGAATAGTTCTGATAGTGATGTAGTTCTGATAGTGCATGTATGCATAGAGTGAGTCTTCAACTAGAACAGTTGAATTTCAAAACGAGAAGATGGATTTACAACTAAAAAAAATAAATATTTAACTGCAGCAATTTCCATTTCCAACCATGAAGGTAAATATTTAAACAAGAAGATTAATTTTCAAATAGAAAGAATAACTTTCTAAGAAAAAATTTAATGCTTTAACAAAATAGTCGAATTTCAAAGTCAAAAAATAATCAATCTCAACCAAAAATGGAACAGTAACATTTTTTGTTCGGAAAATCAATTTTTAACCAAGCATAAGTGTTTTATACTAAAATAAAATCTTTAACTGAAAGAGTTGAGTTTTCAAACAGATACATTAACTTTAAGTGAGAAAGATTATTGAATGAAAATGATTACTCAAATTTTAAATTGAAAAAAATGTTTAACCGAAAAAATAGATTTTTAAAAGAAACTATGGAATCTTCAATTGGAAAAAGTTAAAATTTCAGTTAAAAGAATTATAACAAAAAAAAACAATCTATCAATAGACAAAAAAAAAAACGGTCAAACAAATTATTATATTTATGCACAAAATGACGAATAATCAAATGAAGTTGTGAATTGTTAACTGAAGTAGTTGAATTTTAAACCAGACAGACGAATGTTTTACTGAAATTATGAACATTTAACTAGAATAGTTCAATATTTGACGGAAAATTCATTTGAAATCAAAAAATTGCATTTGTCAACATAATGGTTGGAATTTGAACTATAAAAATAAACATTTTCAAACAAAAAGGGGATAGTGACATTTTTGGATTAAAAAATTAATTTGAAACCAAACATAAGAGTTTTTAACTAGATAAATGTTCGACTGAAATGATAAATGTTTGACTGCATAACATAAATTGTTAACCGCACAGAAGAATTTTTGAAGAAGAATATTAACTTTCGAAGAAAAAGATAATTTTCTACAAAGATTATGTAAAGTTTCAACGAGATATTTGAATTTTCAATTCAAAAAGACAAATTTCCACCAAAATTCGATTTTTGAACTAGAAAGATCAATTTTTCACTAAAAATGAAACAGTTGAATTTTCAGTTCAAGTAATTGACTTTCAACCAAACTGATAAATTTTCAGGTATAATGATGAATGTACAAATGAATAGATGCATTTTAAGCAAAAAGATGAACTTTTGACCATAAAGAATTGTTTTCTACAGAAAAGGCAAATTTTCCACGAAGTTCATTCTCAAAGAAATAGTTTAATTCCTAAATTAAAAAATTAACGTTCAATCAAATACTTGAATTTTCACCAGAAAAGATTAATTGATTTTTAACAGAGTGGTTACAATTTCAACCAGAGGTGAATTTTGAATCTAAATAATACAACTTTAACGAGGAAATTTGATTTTCAACGAAAAAGGTTAAATTCCAAACAAGTAGTTGATTTTTTAGCCCAAAAAGGATGAATTTGCAATAAACAATGTAAACGAGCTTTCTAGCATAATTCAGGGATATCTCTTCTTCGGAATACTACTTCTACTCTAAAGACTGCTTGGAGTACTCTATTTATTTAAAATTAGGAAGAGAGAGAATCTGAATTAGGATTAGTTTAAAAAGCTCACGTTCCATGTGGAAAATTCCCTGTTCCGAGTGAAATTATACTTCTTCACTGAAACTCCCTGCCCTAGAATAAAAACTATAATTATTTTCTGGGATTCCCTGTCTCAAGTCAGATAAATAAGGAAAAGCAAATGAAACGTGATAAACACATTTTTTTTCGAAAAAAATGAAGAGTATTATTCTTTTTGTAGGTTTGGGCTATCATCAATTAAATTATCAAATTTGAGTCAGCTGAAAAAATCGCACAGAGAAACAAATTTGCAAAACGCTTTTCTCATAATTGAAGAAGAAGAAATTCTTTCTCTCATGACGTATAGATATTTTTAAATATTTTGAGAATCAAATTGAATGAGCGTTACATTCTTTAAATCAAATAATAAGATATCTTTCTGATTCATAAAAAAAGCGGTCATTTTTCGTATTTTTTCGGTAGAATTTTTAGTAGTCTAGGTTGAGTAAATTCCCGGTCATTTCCCGGTTTCCCGGTCAAGTCACCACCCTGAAATGCCTCATAAAACATCTCGAGAGAGAATGCTTAAATCTATAAATTCGTCATAAAGAAGTGGCTAAGTCTAATGCATAGGTTTTATGACGGTGAAAGTGTAAGTACCGTGAGTGGAAGAAAGTGTGAATGAGAGGGAGAGTGTTTTATTAGCAGGCAAGTATTTTTCGCAGCCATGTCAAGTTTGACTAGTCTGATTAAAGTGAACTCCAGTGCAGCGGATACAAATTAGTAAATGTACACCGTAACGTGCAACTCGGGAGGTTTTCACTGGCCGATTACCTACTGTAAAGCGCGGCCTTTAACCCCCCATATCAAACGATCGACATGAAACAGCCTACTAAAAGTCGGCGCTCAAGTCGAGTTTTCGAAGCAAAGTGAGTAGCGTGCTCGGAGAAATTCATTTGCTGCATTATCGAGCAACATATTGGGTAGAGGGGAGGGGGGAGGGATCCCAGTAATTATTCTTCGAGCCGAACGCCGAAGAAGATGCGATCGATTCGATCCATTGCAGGCTTCCGTGATAATATATAACGCTCAGTTTCAAACTAGGAAGGTAACGGTGTCCAGATCGCGATGTTAATCGTTCCTCTGATGACTCGCAATATCCGCGACGCATTCCTGCACTCACTCACTCCTCTCTTCAGAATCTGCTTGGCCAACAACAAAGTCCAGAGTCTGGACTGTCAAGAGCAATGGGCATCAATGATGATAGGTAGAAGCAATGATCTAACAATACATAGCAATTGCGTTGATCTTAAAATACACACCAGGAAGAGATAAATAATAAAAGATAAACAATACAAAATAAACAATCAATCAGTTTTACACAGTAGAAGAACTATTGTTTGAAGTTGGATTATTTTGTTGCGCCTTAATTCAAGCAAATTGGGAGATACACGCAAAAAAATAGAAGACGTGCCTGGTTACTGGAGTCACGACACCGTTGATACTCGTTTGTTCGTAGCCGTATCCCTTACGAGAAAAAATTGTCATGGTGTGGTACACTTCAAAGCGCTGCAGTGTCAGTCCGAAACCATGCTCGTCGCTGATCGTATGCGTTATCGTTTCACCACTCTGCATCACAGAGTCCCGAAACGATAGTGCTTACGATCAGTGACGAGCATGGTTTCGGGCTGACACTGCAGTGCTTTGAAGCGTACCACACCGTGACAATTTTCTCTCGTAAGCGATACGGCTACGACCAAACGAAGCATCATTGGTGTCGTGACTTCTGTGATCGGGCGCGTCTTATATTTTTTTGGGTGTAGGCACTAATATCCCTTAAGGCCACATGATCTTCAGGAAATTATCGATTCTAGATCCCCCGGTTTTTTTCCGAAAATAATGAATGTTTAGTCTTAAAAACTGGAGACATTATAAAGCACATGCTTAAGCACGTCCTCGAACTCTCCTTTTGTTGTATAATCGAAAAAAGTTTTATTTTGCTAAATTTTGTTAAATTACGTGTATTTTGAGGTTATGTGTGTTACAACAACCCACAACTTTACTCCTAAAACGGACCAGCGGAGGAGCATGCAAAAAAATGGCCCGGAACGATGCTTGTTTGCAGGCGAATAAAAAAAGTTCATTTCACGAACAATTTTGAAATTGCATTATAAATCTTCAACCACAGCAGTTGAATTTCAAACCAAGAAGATGATTTTTCATTAAAAAAAATAAATACTTAATTGGAGCACTTTAATTTTCAACCATAAATGTGAATACTCAAACAAGAAGAATAATATTTAAATAGAAAGAATAACTTTCTAAGAAAAAATATAATGATTTAACAAAATAGTCGAATTTA